>BSBM01001102.1:29845000-29880000 GCA_027924585.1 Larix kaempferi | reverse complement strand
GCAGAGTGGTCATGGAGAGCAAACTGGTCGCGAAGAGTAGAGCACAATCTGAGGAGTATATTGGTCGCAAGGAGCAGAGTGCTCGCGGAGAGTAGACTGGTCGCGGAGAACAGAGCACAATCCGAGGAGAAGAGTGGTCGTGAGGAGCAGAGTTCCCGTGGAGAGTGCAATCTAAGGAGAAAAGCGTACCCTAACGTATTTTGAGAGAAGTTTACAAGGAACAATGGTAACATTTTTTCCCAAAAACCCCCATTTTTTCATTTAGGGTATGCTAATATAGGGAATATCCTGAGGGTGCAAGACCAAGAATGGAGATAGGGTGCATGCTTGATGGAGTTCATAGATGTTACTTTTCTTGCCCCTAATATTATGCTAGCTACCACTCACCTCCAAAGAGCTGCACTGCCAATATAAGTACTCAAAATTAAAAAAATATTTAAATAGAGGAACTCTAGATGGAACGCTACCAACAAAAGGAAAAAGGGAGAGGAAGAGAATTGCAGATGAGCATTGTAGACGGGGCGCTAAAGAGACTGATGCATATACTTCAAGTGACTCCCTACATCCATGCACAGTGACTAAGAGAAGAAAGGAACTGCTAATTAAATTCTTGTGAATGTAATCTTTAATGTTCCAATGTGCCAAACAGCATTGGAAATTCCACAATTTCTATGAAATAAAGACAGAAGTTGCCTAGCCATTCATGTATGTATTCTATATAAAAAAAAGGATTTTAATATGATTTTAAATACATAATTGATTACGTGTACTAATTAATATTTTTCTGTGAATGGTAGAGAATATACCTTCTCATGCTCAGCTGGGAGAGGAACAAATGGTAGGACCAATGAACACTCCAGTTGACTCAACTAGTCAGTCAATAGGTAAAGATCATTGTAATGATATTGGAAATAATGAAATACGTATCTCAGTAATAATTGCGCATTTATATCTATATAAATGTCTTTGTTTTTGCATATGATTCCCCTCTCCATCGACCTCCACGCCCTGCTAATCGATGTACCACAAGTATGGTACCGGAGGGCATGTCCACACAATGAATAGAAAGAGAGGGAACAACAACTAAAACAGGTCAAGACATCGAAGATGAAGTCCCCCTCTTCGAATTTTTCAAAAAAAAAAAAAACCAAAACATAAAAAAATGTAGTTGTAAACATTTAAGATTTTTATTTGACTGAGTGAAGGCATGAAATATTTACAGTTTTGTTACAAGTTTCTTGATCTAGTCGGTGCATGGTCATGTTTAGAATTGAGGTTTCACATGTGTGTGTTATTGCTCTGTTCATATTTTTGAATATGTGTGACATCTTTCGAGGACTATGGTTATCCTCAAGGGACAGGCCACCCCTTCCTGAATTAACCTGAGGAATATGAGATGACCATAACGTTTATAATTGGTTTAGATCCAATATACTTATGTTATTGTTATTTCAGCATTGTTGTCTTTCATTAACAACTTAGATCTGATATATATTTCTATTGCTATTACTATTTGTGTTTTTAGTACTTTAATGATTTCTGTAGCTCCATGTTTGATAGTATTGTGCTTATTAGAACAATTAATATAACGATGTTTGTGATTTTTGAAATTTATATGTGAAATGTTTGTTCACTTTGTTGCATAACGTATTTTTTAATATGTGTGACATCTTACGAGGGCTATGGTTATCCTCAAGGGGCTGGCCACCCCTTACTGAGTTAACCTGAGAAGATGAGATGACCACATGAGCTTCCTTATCTAGTGATGATGATTATGAGCTTCCACTCTTTGCATGAGACACATGAGACATATGACCACATACAGTTGAGAAGGTCGGGTAACCGACCTTGACGTTGACTTGATGTGCATGATCCTAGTATGACGGCGTGTTGCCTTGTTATGTTACGTTGAATTGCATGTTTACTTGTATGTGATGTTTAGCCTTGTGGCGACTCGTGATTGACCCATGCATCTTAACGTTGAGCTATACAACCCTTAAAATGTTGACGTCCATCTTGTTGATGACTAGCGTGACCCCTTACGATTGATTTCCACCCTTGCATTGAACTTAAGAGACCTCCTTACGTGCCATCCACCAACGCTACCTTATATGAATTTTTTGGAGTACTTTGCTATCGTTTTTTATTATGAGTTGGTCGTACTCTTGTGATGCTACTATGTTTGATTTCTGAGGGTTGGATGATCTATTTTAGGGTATTTTCCAGTTCTTGGTTCTCTCCTTTCACAGGTATGTTGTTTTATTTGAGTCTCATGCAAGTAACCTAACTCGAAGAGGTTGAAGTCCGTTTAGAAGCATTTTTTCTGACGACAAGGGAGTTCTTCTCTAACATCTGATGTTGAGTTTTGTTACAAGTTTATTGATCTAGTCGATGCATGGTCATATTTTAGAATTGAGTATGTTATTGCTTAGTTCATATTTTTGAATATGTGTGACATATTTCGAGGACTATGGTTGTCCTCAAGGGATTGGCCACCCCTTCCTAAGTTAACCTAAGGAAGATGAGATGACCATATCGTTTATAATTGGTTTAGATCTAATATACTTATGTTATTGTTATTTCAACATTTTTGTCTTTCATTAACAACTTAGATCTGATATATATTGCTATTGTTATTACTGTTTTTGTTTTCAATACTTTAATGATTTATGTAGCTCTATGTTTGATAGTATTGTGCTGATTAGAACAATTAATATAATTATGTTTGTGCTTTCTGAAAATTTTATGCGAAATTTTTGTTCACTTTGTTGCATGTCTTATTTTCTGAATATGCGTGACATCTTCCGAGGACTATGGTTATCCTCAAGGGGTTGGCCACCCCTTGCTGAGTTAACTTGAAGAAGATGAGATGACCACATGAGCTTCCTTATCCAAGGATGATGATTATGAGCTTCCACTCTTTGCATGAGACACATGAGATGTATGACCACATACAGTTGAGAAGGCCGGGTAACCTACCTTGGCATTGACTTGATGTGCATGAGCCTATTATGACGCAGTCTTGCCTTGTTATGTTACGTTAACTTGCATGTTTACTTGTATGTGATGTTTAGCCTTGTGGTGGCTGGTGATTGGCCCTTGCATGGTAACGTTGAGCTATACAACCCCAAATTATTGACGTCCAGCTTGTTGATGACTAGCATGACCCCTTAGGATTATTCTTCACCCTTTCATTAGCCCGAAGAGCCCTCCTTAGGTGCCATCCACCATAGCACTACCTTATATGACTTTTTTGGAGTACTTTGTTGTCGTTTTTTATTGTGTGTTGTTTGTACTACTATGCTACTATTGTTTTTTATTTTTGAGGGTTGGATGATCTATTTTAGGGTCTTTTTGTTCGGATATCCACATCATCTATTTCGGGATACATCATCTATTTCAGGATCTTGCATGATCTATTTCAGGATATTATCTATTTCAGGATTCCTATTTCAGGATATGATCTATTTCAGGATTCTGCATGCACAGGCATGCATCCCAGTCACCAGTTTGATGCCTCCAGCACCTTATCCACCTTCTTCTAGCACCCGGGAGCCACCTACCACAGAGTTTTAGCCCTCCTAAGCTGAAAGGCACCCACTTCTCACCTACTTCCAGAGAAGGGCGCACTTGTTCACCTACCACTGCAGTTCCACTTCAGTTACATTCAGTTAGCTCCGATTCTCCCTGATTTGAGGCTAGTTTCACTCCCGACTGACTGTATCACTTCTGTTTGACCTCCAGTTTGATTAGGTGACTTGTTCTGACTTCAGTTAGCCTCCCATGCGCCCCCACTGAGCCTCCAGATCCTATATCAGTGCTACACACTTCAGTTACATTTATTATGCTCAGTTAGACTCAGATTGACACCTGGATGACTGGTTGTTGTGATTGATGAGTACCACCGATGATTTATGAGGACTCCTAGACAGAGTCAAGCTACTCCATTCAGTGATTCGAATGGCCTACTTAGTCAATTCGAATTGCTCATTGACAGAGATTGTATTCTATTGTAATTCATTCACCCTTTCTGGGATAGAGAGCACTGCTGCATGTTTTGCACAGTTTTGCACCATATTTTCTATGTTCATCTGTTGTGATTGATTTACTTGTTCATTAGATCTGCTGTGACTAATTTTACATGGTATCAGAGCCATGACAGGGACAAGATTTCTTTTCTACAGGTGTTCTACATGAAGAGAGAGCAATCTTTGCTCACCAATATATTTTAGCAGCGGCATGCAAAATCTCATGTGCAATTCGCTCATGTGCATGCAAGGTTGAAAACATAGTGTTTGTTTGTGTGTGATTTGCAGGTTTCTTACTTCCTCCATGTGCATTCGCTAATGCAAAGATGGAGACTTCTTCTTCACAAAATATTCTTACTCCATTCAACTATGATGAATGGAAACCAAAGATGATTGCATTCTTGAAGAGACAATGTCTTTTTGATATGTGCATTGGTAATACAAGAGATTTTGATTCCGATGAAGAGGAGAATGATTGGCTCAATGATTGTGATAGAGCTTTTGGAGCAATATGTCTTGCTATGTCTCCTTGTATGCGCTACCTCATTAAGACTGTTGAAAATCCAAGTGATCTATGGGTCCAACTTGACAGAGAATTTGGAAAGCAGGAAGAAGAGGATCATGCTAGTCTTTTGGGGAACAAGCTCAGTGAGATCTCCTTATGTGTTCTTTCCGATCATGTGTTGGCCTCAACAATTGTTCAAGATGAAGAAGAAACTGTAGATTCAACACTCATTCTCTCAAAGTCTTCTATTTCGAATTCTGAGCAAGATAAACAAGCTCATACTCTAGATTCCGAAGAGGTTCTTGAATCCTCTCTTTCACATGAGTTTGTCGGCATGCGGAATAATGATCTACTTGATGTTTTGGAGGTAAAATCTGATTTTGGAGGTGAAGCATTCGCCCTCCTTGATTGCATGCCTTCTATAAACTTATGTTCTATCATTTGCAAAGTTTCTCAGAGTTTTAATGAAGATGAAGAGCACTACCATTCGCTTGAGTTCAATTCTCATGCACTTTTTGCTGATTTTGGTTTTGATCTCACCCTTGTTGGTTCAAAGGAGATCTCAAGAAACCATTCATCTATTTTTGGAGCTGATTTAACTTCTATTGATAAGAAGTTCAAGTTTCAAGATCTATTTGATCCGATTGGAGCTATTCCTACCTCACTTGGTTCGAATCACAGGTTCCAGGATCATCCTCATATTTTCAGATTTGTTCTCACCATTTTCGGTATGAAGAGCAAGTCCATAAAGTCTCCACATTCGCTTGCATCCACTGATGGAGAATTCAAGCACATGTTTTTGGAGCATAATCCATTTACTCCCAAGAGTAAGATACCTCCAGACATATCTATTTGAGTTTGGAGTAGTTAAAACTTTTGGTGTGTTACAGTTCATTTTGAGGGGGGGTATTTTTCCCATGAGGTTTTCCCCATTTCCTTGGTTTATTTACTGTTATTAGTTTGGATTATTATTGTATTGGGGTGACCTTTGGTCTTAGTTACCAGGGCCCCACATTATTTTAGTTGGCACATCATAGTCTAGCTTGAGGGGGGGTGTTCGGATATCCACATCATCTATTTCGGGATACATCATCTATTTCAGGATCTTGCATGATCTATTTCAGGATATTATCTATTTCAGGATTCCTATTTCAGGATATGATCTATTTCAGGATTATGCATGCACAGGCATGCATCCCAGTCACCAGTTTGATGCCTCCAGCACCTTATCCACCTTCTTCTAGCACCCGGGAGCCACCTACCACAGAGTTTTAGCCCTCCTAAGCTGAAAGGCACCCACTTCTCACCTACTGCCAGAGAAGGGCGCACTTGTTCACCTACCACTGCAGTTCCACTTCAGTTACATTCAGTTAGCTCCGATTCTCCCTGATTTGAGGCTAGTTTCACTCCCGACTGACTATATCACTTCCGTTTGACCTCCAGTTTGATTAGGTGACTTGTTCTGACTTCAGTTAGCCTCCCATGCGCCCCCATTGAGCCTCCAGATCCTATATCAGTGCTACACACTTCAGTTACATTTATTATGCTCAGTTAGACTCAGATTGACACCTGGATGACTGGTTGTTGTGATTGATGAGTACCACCGATGATTTATGAGGACTCCTAGACAGAGTCAAGCTACTCCATTCAGTGATTCGAATGGCCTACTTAGTCAATTCGAATTGCTCATTGACAGAGATTGTATTCTATTGTAATTCATTCACCCTTTCTGGGATAGAGAGCACTGCTGCATGTTTTGCACAGTTTTGCACCATATTTTCTATGTTCATCTGTTGTGATTGATTTACTTGTTCATTAGATCTGCTGTGACTAATTTTACACTTTTCCAGTTATGGGATCTCTCCTTTCACGGGTATGTTGGTCTAGTTGAGTCTCATGCAAGTAACCTAAATCTAAGAGGTTAAAGTCTGAGGATAAGGGAGGTCTGCCCCAACATCTGATGTTGAGTTTATAATTGGTTCATATTTGATATATATTTCTACTGTTATATATAGATTGCTACTTTTATTAGTTCTATTGTTTTCAGTACTTTAATGGTTATTGTAGCTCATTGTTTTTGGGACATGCTGGACTTGAAGGATATTGAGGTATGGTTTCTCTTTTCCACAATAATTACAAAATTTTATTGTACTGTAGTAATACATACAACATGACAACTGTGCCATATTTTTTTTCTTTACAGTTCCTCTATCTTGTAGACCCAATTGATGAGGTTGCTATTCAAAATATTCAGATGTACAAAGACATAGGTTTCTATTCAAAATCTATCTTGTGGCATTGTGTGAGAATCCCAGTAGCTGTACATAAGGCATGCAATGCATGTACAGAAGCAATGACTCTTTTGAGGGATACACCAGGGCCAAAAATTTGTTGGAGGAATCACAAAGATTGGAGGTTGGATCACAAGGTTATATTTATTATATCCTACCTTTTGGTGGCTTACACGTGTTTTTAATAATTTTTAGTCAAGTTTATGAATGCAAACACATTAACACCATAACACATTATCTCATCTACACTAGACTGAAATAAATATCAGCTTGCAGGGCATGAAATATGTAGATGAGGATCTTACGATAACTTCCCAGATAGTTTCATGTAATAGATCATAAGAAATGGAAAATGATGGCTTCACCCTATGCAGGCCTATATAAACCCTTGTGCAGGCATATATTAATGCCTTGTGCGAACATATATTAATATATGCCTTATGCGAACATACCCAAGCCCCTTGCAGGTATATTTCATAGCCCCTTGTGTGGGAATATTTCAAGCCCCTTGCAGGCATATCACAAGCCCCTTCCGGGCATATCTCAAGCCCCTTGCGGGCATATCCCAAGCCCCTTGCGGGCATTTTTGAAGCCCCTTGTGGGAATATTTGAATCCCCTTGCGGGCATATTTCAAGCCCCTTGCGAGCATATCCCAAGCCCCTTGTGGGCATATTTCAATCCCCTTGCGTGCATATTTCATAGCCCCTTGTGTGGGAATATTTCAATCTCCTTGCGGGCATATCCCAAGCCACTTGCGGGCATATTTCAAGCCCGTTGCGGGCATATTTCATAGCCCCTTGTGTGGGAATATTTCAAGCCCCTTGCGGGCATATCCCAGGCCCCTTACTGGCATATCTCAAGCCCCTTGCGGGCATATCCCAAGACCCTTGCGGGAATATTTCAAGCCCTTTGCAGGCATATTTCAACTTGAATGCATGGAAGGATGTTTTTCTTGAGAACCGGATCAAATGGTCACTTCCTTGACTGCTATTGGATGCCTTAAATGATGATGAAAAATTTTTGTTTGATTGAGATGAATGCTTTCTCAAATTTAGAGTTTGAGCCTACAACTCTTCTAAAAGCTCCTGCCTTATTGCTTTTAGACCTTCAGGATTTCATTTGTAGTGTCTTTGACTTCCAGTCAGAGTGCATGCTTTCAAGAGTTGGAAATGATCTTTGTGATTTGACTTTAGACTGCCTTAAGCATACATGAGGCACAATGGCTATGCATTATAGTTTGTGCCTTTCATAAACTATGTTTCCGGACACAAAACAACCTCATTTTCTTTCTTTCTGCAAGTGCCTTCAAAATCAAACATTTATAAATTTTCCTTGACAGAAATCTTGCCTTCACGAGATTAGATCTTTACCAATTAATTTCAGGTGCCTCAAAACAAAGGGTGCCTCATATAGTTATCAAAATTAGAAATTGTAATTGGTTTAATATAAAAATGAAAGTAACTAAATATAATAAAATGATAGCCTAATCATTTTAGAAATATAACTAATTAAATAAATATATAGGAGGGCATTTTCATAAGCTTGCGGGAATTTTTCATAAGCCTGCGGGCATTTTCATAAGCCTGCGGGAATTTTCATAAGTAATTAAATATATAGGAAATCATTTTCATAAGCCTACAGGCATGTTTGTTGAGCCTACAGGCATTTACAGTAGTCTTGCGGGCATACTTGCAGGCATTTTCCAGTGTATTCATTTTCCTGCAAGCATTTATCCTCCATGTGTGGATGCTTTGCGGGAATTTACCTTGTTCTTCGGGCATTTTATCTTCTCCATTTGCGGGCATCTTGTATACAAAGTTTAAATGCTTGGGATATATGTCTCATAACATAACATCCATTGTTCTTGCATCGTCATTGTTATCGTTGGCCTCACCATCGTGTCCTTTGAGATATCAAGATGGAATTTCCAATCAACATACCTTGACAACCAATATGATTGAATCCTCCTTATTCAACCAACTGTATCAACACAATTATATGAATTTACTCTGTTTCCTCAAGGATATTCTAAGTCTCGAATACTTCTACAGGAATTGTTATCTTCAACAAATTCTACCCAAGCTTAACCAAACTGAAACCTATTGTAGATTATACCCAACTCAAATATTTTTAAGTCACTCGGAATTCTACAATTGGAATATATATGAAGATTTATAACTTCATGTATATTCTAACCACTTCTTCCTACCTTCAACAAAAATTGCCACTTTGTTTACTTCTCTCATGAATATTTGATCACATAGATTTAGATTGTTTTCCTCATCAGGGTTCATGTACAAATTAATTGATTACATACATCAATTAAACATTCACCAGAATCGAAAGTATTCATTCGTAAAAACAAATAATTTCAATGTGCAAGAACCCAAGATCTTAATCTCCAGGGAGCGGCTTGGCCAAAGGGCATTTGTTTCAATGGATGGTTTCAAGGATAGAAAGAAGTGAAGCACTCACTTGTCAGAATAGGTATTTCAGGTATAGATTTCATGATTGGTGGATTTGAATTTGGTACACTAGGCTATTCTGGTGTTTTTTTTATGAGATATTTTTGTACATTACAATATTATCTCAAATGTGTCCAAGTATTGTGGAAGTTGCATCACTTTCACTCTACTAAATCCTAACATATGCTCTAATTTTATTGGGATTCTAGAGGTTGATTATGTTATTGGTGATTTGGTCTCTTTGAGTTGAATTGCATTGTTTGAGATGTAGAGTATCTTGACAATTCCACAGCATCAAAATTTAATAGTTTCTTGTATAAATGTTTTGTTTTGAAGTTCTCTTTAATTTTTGTGGCAGTTCAATAAGCGTGTTCAAGGTTGTTTATGGTGAAGAATTCCAACTTCATATGAATGTATTGGTCCAAATATTGTGGTACTCAAGAATCTTCTCAGACTCAGATTCCTATATTTCAAGGCGTGTTGTTAGGATATGGAATTGGTTGGGGTGGTTTTAGATTGACTGATCTTGATTGTCTCCATGAACCTTGACCATATGATTATAAGGCTCTTCCTCGTTTACACATTGTTCTCTATGTGATTCCTTTTAGTTAAGTATTGTTTGAGCAAGCTTTCTCTTTGCAAAGGTGATTTTGCACTTGTAATTGAAATGATTGATTACACAATAGGTTTTTTTGTTGTTGGAGCCACTCTTTTAGTTCTTTGACATCACTTTTATCTTCAAACTAGAAGATGTAAATGTGCATGTGAAAAATAAATTGCTCTTCCATTTGTTCATTAGTAGCTCGCTAGTTAAACTTTGTATTGCAATTAAAACATGTCAGTATTTTAACACCAGATGCATTTCTCTTAAGGACCTCAAATCTCAATTAATCTTATATTTAAACATGTGTTTCCCTAGTTATCATTTGTAGGGTCCTGATTGTCCCAACCACTTCGAACATTGTCTTGTTTCTAAGCATATTTATCTATTAGAATAAATGGTTTGTTCATCAATGGCCATTTCACTTATCCATTCCAGGAATTGGAGGAAATGGGCACTTCACCATTCTTTAGATAAAAATATGAGGTTGTGGATCTAGATATTCTAGACAAGCATCAAGATTCAAGACATAAATAGAAGGTATAGTGTTTGTAAGATGAGGAATGAAAATTATGGACACATGAAAATGGTTTTTATATCAATGATCTTGATTTCTATAATCATTTTCAACTTATCATTGCTTGCATGGATCTGTCCTGCTAGGAAAATTGGCAATTTGAAGAGTTAGGGCCTCATTCTACATCCATTGTTGAGTCTAAATTTCAACCTATATATCTAGACAAATGCTGAGACAATATTAGAATGTAGATCAAGAAAAAGTAAGATGATAAACTATAGTATCATCATGGAGACATGCATGTTAAAAGAAAAGTATATTTCAATATTAGAGCAAGAAGAGTCTGGAAAAACGTCAAGATGGTGAATTTAATAACTAGTAAATTCCCACTAAGTTATAATTAAAACAATATATATAAGGGTGAAACTTTACAGGAAAAGGCATCACTCATACATAGAAAGGACCATTGTCTCTAGTTCACCCTTTCATCTTAACCATATGTAATTCCATACATTATAAGTCTAATACCTATGTTAGGCCTAGACATAGAGATCTCCAAAAAGGCTGATGATGTTGACATCATAATTATGCAGTTTGTATATCATGTGTGCAAATTTGTTTATGTTCAACATGCAATAGTTCCTTTAAATGTTACAGAAATTGACAAAAGTTGAAATTGCTTAAGTAAGATGAACTTGTTATTGTAAAACTTTTGTGTAATTTTTAATGTATAGAAGTTGAAGATTATAGATTTAGTTCTTCTAGTTTAAATTGTAGTGCACAGACACTGTTGGATTCCTTTAGGGGGACCTCACATAATTTTATATCTTATTTTCTATTAAGGGTGCATTTAGTCTTCAATAGATTATGTTATTAGCGATATAATTTGATTTATGGTGTTTAATAAAGTAGGATTTTTCATCATATTATGCCCTCTTTTCCCTCAGGCGTATCCATAAATATTACCCCGATATGTTGGAGCTACTGGAATTGGCATTTACGCGGGATCCTCCAAAATATGGTTTGCATATTGTATTCTAGGATTCACTGGCTCCATTTGCATGTATAAATTTCCAATAGTCCCAGAAATTTCCTACATATTGAAATTCATTGTCAATGACTCAATTACCAGGATTTCAAAGTCACTTACAATTTAAAACACCTCACTGTATAAATGCAACCAACACTTTTACAATCCATGTCTACAAAGCAATGTGTGGCTACAAGCACAAGTAGAGTAGCCTCAAAGAGGTTTCCACCAAAAAAGGACAAAAACAAGAGAGCAGCTGGGCATGGGCTAAAGGACCTCAAGGATATTGTCATTGGACAATCACTAGGCACCAAAAGAATTTAGCAGAAAGTGTCAAGTTTGTTTGAAACAAAATGAAGTTAAGTGAAAATTATGTAGTGTCACGTTCAAGCTAAGGATCTCACATAAGGCTTGAAAACAATATTGATGCTCCTCATGCCTTGGGTTGCTCTACAATCCACTTCAAATCACCCACATTAAGAATTATACCTTTATTCAAATGCCCTCTAACCATTTCATTTTTTTTAAAACTCAAACAACATCGCTATAGTGACGAAACTTACTTCATATTTGTTTACGAGGTAACGCTATTCCGTGGCTATAGCGACGACATATTCGACACTATAGAAAAGGAACCGTCTCTATAGCTACATCCGTCAAATCCCTTGCGGTCATATTTCATAAGTAAGGAACCGTCGCTATAGCGACGTCAGTCAAGTCCCTTGCGGGCATATTTCATAGCCAAGGAACCATTGCTATAGCGACATCCGTCAAGCACATGGCGATGGATTTTTTGTACAAGCGATGATCAATCTGTCGCTTGTATAGAAAATACGTCGCTATGTTGTGCACGGAGCATCACTATAGTGACGTTCCGTCAAGCACATGGTGACATCTTTTCTATACAAGCGACTCTCAGTCCGTCGCTTGTATAGCAAATCCGTCACCATGTGCTTGACGGAACGTCGCTATAGCGATGGTTGGTTGTCAGTATAAGGACGGTTGGACCCATACATCCTCGCGATATCCAGGGAGTATTGTTAGTCGGGAAAGAAACTAAGAAGTATTTTCCGTCGCTATAGTGACGACTAACTGTTGCTATAGCGACAGCTTTGCGTCGCTATAGCGACGTGGATTGTTTTTTTAAACATAGTCCACACACGCCATGTTTCATATCTTTCATGTCACCATAGCGACAAAACGTTCGAAGTGTTTCTACAGTGACGAAAATGTTGCCACGAAAATATGGGGTAATTTTTGTCGCTATAGCAACGCAAAAGTGTTGCAATAGAAATGATTTTCCATCGGGAAAATGTGCACATGTACTAGTGTGTGCATTATGAAGAAGGCCATGTATGGCCTCAATCAAGTACCATGAGCATGGTGTTGGGCACGGCCCAAGGAGAGGGAGTTATGAAGGCAAGTACAGTTAGGCGAGGCCTCACATTGACCATTTTGGAGAGAAAAGCGACTCCACAAATCCCAGGTAGAGGATATGGAGCGAAGATCAGTTGAGAAGAAAGGGCATGTTTCCTTAATAAAGACAAAGTACTAAGGACATCCTCACGTGTTTGGCGCAATTAAAGGATGAGCGACAACCTAAATGCTATAGGATTAGGAAGCTAAGAAGCGGGGTGGTGTAAAGGACATGCCACTAAAAAATTCAGAGGTGTGTTGTTAGAGAAAGCGTCATAGTCAGAAGAAGCGGCACCAAAGGGACAGTGAAGTTAAAGCTTAGCGTGGTCTATAGGAGAACCACGAGGATTTTTGGGTTTTAGGTACTATGGGGGTTGGCCCATAGTTATTGTAATATGTGACATTTGGGAACACCTATATATAAGGGTAGTTTATTATGAGGAAGGGCTAATTTTGGTTGGTCACTTTGGGTCATTGAGATAGAGAGAGAGAGACAGACTATACAGCTGAGTGCGTAGAGATCTGATTGTAGAGAAGAGTCTGTAGCTGAGTGCGTAGACTAGAATTGCTACCCTTCCAAATTAATAGAAAGAAAATTTCTTGTGGACGTGGCTCTCGCCTGGGAGTGAACCATGTAAATCAATGTGTTTATGTATGTGAGTTTATGAAGTGCTTTGTATACAAGTTTATGGTGTGTTTATGTATTTAATTTCATATGTATGTGAATGGTAATCGTATTCTGAGTAAATGGAATACATGTGTATGAATGATACGGATGAACACTTAGAATGATGAATGCGTAGCTAACTGGTGAATACAATAGAGATTCAACGTATTTATGTATATTGTTGGTAGCTGCGAAGTGCGAAATCATCATTTTATTCTATTTGGCTAGTCAATGTTAAATAGGACTTTTAGCGAGGTTGTTAACCACATCTGCACATTGCTGCGGTTACAGAAGCTTGATTCTATAACCCCCCATATTCGCTTCAGGTGGTACTTTAGCATGTTTACAGGTTGATGCCGAAAGGGCTAGTGAAAGGGGTTTCGTTGTTGCTGCGCTAAACTTCGCTGAACCCGGGTCTGCCTAAGCAATCCAACAAATGGTTCCATTTCCAACTGTGAACTGACATTTCGGTGATGTGTCATGTTGATGTGGAATCCAGAGAAGAGTGAAATAAAAAATTGGGTGAGTCAGATAGAACGCGAGTTTGCGAAGAAAGAAAACAGACATTCTCGGCTTACTACAGAACAATGGCTACAGAGATATGTATTTACTGAGTTGCACGAAGTTTTCTCCGCATAGTTTTCTAACGAGTTACATGAGTGGATATCTAGGGTAGCAGAAAGAAAAAAAAATTTCAGGGTGGAGAACCTACACTTTGGAATCCATAGTTGATTCAACAAATTAAAGGGATTAATAATCAGATTTCAAGAGCAGTAGACTTTTGGCTGGATAGCTTGTTGGAAGGCTACATTACAGAGTTTGCTATGGACACTTTGAATTCATACAGCGCAGTTGAAAGATACTTTTTCAAGGGATTTAGAGGTAAGTACTTGAAAAACCTGAGTTTATGTAGTAAAATGCGATTAGCTAAAAAAGGTGTGTTAAGAATGCAACCAGAATCCTAGGGTTTGAGTTTGTAATGTTAAAAAAAATAGATAGTGGCACAGATGAAGACATTGGCATTTTCCATAGTGGAAAAAGATTAAAACTTAGTACTAGAAAGAGATCTCATGAAGTTGAACCTCACACATTCTTAGAAACTGAGTTAGAGAGTGATAGAAATTCATCTCTAGCTGACTCTGATAGCGAGACAGAACCTAGAAATATTGGCTATCCTCCTATCACTCCGCAGAAACCTATAGTTGTTGAAAGAAACATTATAGGTTTGCAGAACACTACTAGTAGTAATACTGCAGGAACAAGTACAGAGAATCAGTCGAGTGGTGGTGTACCTCCACCATTTCACTGCATATCTAGTACTGTAGTGTTTCAGAACCCTACACCTCCTCGAAGAAGGATGGAATATGATATAAAGCTACATGTTTTAAAGGAACCGGTCTAGAATATCCATAGCAACATTGGTTTCTTTGTGATGCTATATGGAACGTTAAACAAGTACAAGAAGATGACATAAAGCAATCCCAACTAGTCACTACATTCAGAGATGGAGCTTTAAAATGGTTCATGAAATATTCTATTGGACAGAACAGAACACTAGATGATATCATAGCTGCATTTATTAGAGAATTGAAGAATCCTAAATCAGAGTCTCGATGCATTATAGAGTTGAAAGAGATAAAATAGAAACCTAATGAGACTGTGTGGGAATTTGATCAGAAGTTCAAAGCCTTGTTGGATCAAGTTAGCTTTAAAATTGCACTACAACAACACCAAGAGTGGTTTATAGCTATGATGTTTCCCCGCATTAGATTACCATTGATGCAACAGAAGGTTGCTTCGCAAACAGAAGCATTGGAAATTGTGATGAAGCTAGAATCTTCTCCCGTAAGAGAAACTAGTGCAGGTATGGTACAAATACAGACACAACTAGCAAACCTGACATTACAGCTATAGGATATACAAAAAGGAAAAGAAGTATGAGAAGAGGTTTGGTGTACTAAATGTAAAGGTGAAGGACATTCCAAGGAACATTGTCTTGTATTCAGAGATTACCTCGCTAGTGGGGCACCAAACCCTTTAAATCAACCTCATGGACCATGGTACGAGATTTGTCGATGTAGAGGACATCGACTAGAGGACTGTTATCTACTCTAGAAGTATGTATAGACACCAAAGAACTTGTACTGCACATTTTGTAAGTCAGTTGGCCATGATGACACCAACTGTAGAGGATATGAACTCGTGATAGAAAGAAAGCATGATGTCTATAGAATCCAAGGAGAAATACAAAACAACAATGAGAATGCATAGTATGATCAGGGTAAATACAAAGGACGTAGTGGATTTAAAGGAAGAGGACGTAACACTGGCCAAGGATGAGGTAAATGTCAGATTGACTGTTATAATTGTGGTCAACCTGAACATTTAGCAAGAGATTTTCATAACCCTTGCACTACTTGTAAGTATTGTAAATCTTATGACCATATCATTGAAGCATGTCCATTTTGCTAGGAAAAATACAAGAAAAAAGAACAAAAGGACATAACCAAAATATTCAGATGATTGCAGCTGAGAAAAGAAACGAAGATCGCAACATCCATGTTGTGACATGAAGTGGAGTTTTGACAGGAGATGACAGGAGAAACGAAGCTTCGACTTTTGATAATCACATAAATAGACCAAAGCCTATTGATGGACCTTGGGTGAGGAAAGCAGTTGGAAAGATATCCGTATTCGACCCTAACAGAGAAAAATAAGTATTTATGGAAACCTTGCATGTGCTCGTCTCTCCGTAGTGTTGTTAAACCCAGTAAGAGAATGGGTACTCAGGAGGCTTGAATCAGTATTGGAAACTTTTCTACACTCACACTGAAGAGCACTAGAGGGATGGGTATCATTCAGGCCAAGGACAAGGCCCCGCCATTGATTTATCATTCTGGTATCGACAATTAAAAATAGATGCATTTGGATTGCGTGCTAGCCTAGCATGATGGAAATCATAAATATGATGTAAATGTATTTTAATAAAAATACCCACAACTAGCTATGCAATGCAACAAGAGTATGGGGGCATGATTTTTACAAGGAATACGGGGGAAATATTAAACCATTGAAGCTAGTAGTGTCAATCCAAGTGTCACTGAGAGAACCCATAAACCATCAACTACCCATTTTGACTTATGCACCCAATCATTTAATTCTTCCAAGAGGTGGTTGAGGTAGTTATTATTTTGGGAAATGGAGAGGTATGGCTGTCCAAATTTTGTGTATGGGAAATCCACCATTTTGGGGGAAATCGTTTTTGGATCCCTGGGCAAGAAATGACCCACGAATTTTCTCACTAACCCATTCTTTATGCATTAGTTTTGATCTCTCACAAGTTCTAGGCTAGTTGGGTGTTTACCTGCATGTTTTTGTTGAGTTTTCCTCCATTTTCTCTAGCTGGGAAGTCATTTTTGCGTGGTAGAATGATTGGTAGGAAAGGGAATTCGAACTGGGGTTTCATAGAGGTCATTTTTGACCATTTTGAATGCTCAAAATACCCGTGGAAAAGTCATTTTTCTCCCTGTGGATATTTTCCCCTCTCAAAATCTGTTTTTGATGTGCCACAATTTGGGGAAAACCCATGGAAATATTGTTTTGTGCATCCCATAGTTAAAACATTTTTGCCATGTCCAACATTTGTGCTTGTTGTGTGTATGTGGGGATATATTGTTGTGGTTTGGGACATATGCATCCCCTGTTTGGCTTGAACTTTTATGTAAGAAACCAAGAGTAGAAGAGGCTCCGTAATTGGCTTGATAAACCTAGCGAAGAGTGTAACCTCATAAAAGATGATAGGGCTTTGGATACCTTTCTATGCACACCCTGAAGAGCACTAGAAGGGAAGGTATGGCCTGAGGGACTGTGGAGCAGTGAAGGGGATACTTCCTTGTGTTGGGTGTGTAGGTATTGTGGGGGCCAAGCTAGCTAAAACTGGTAGAGGTTATGATAGCTCTGAGGTTGATCTCACTAGCTTAGCAATTCTTTCCTTTGTACTGCCTTTATAGCTTGATAAACCCATTTGTGGACTAGCTTGGTTAATTTGTGGTATATGTTTGGCTATGCATGATTTGACAGGTTCCCTTTCCTTGTGGAAATCACGCTCAGTTCGGGGGTGGCAGTTGTCTTGAGAGATTGATGAGCACATTTGGCCTATGGTTGGGTGGAACGTTGCAGTTGCATAGCCAGTTTCTCGGGACAGCTCATTTCAAGATAAGTATTTCTTGTATTTCATTATGCAATGCCTTTAATTGATGCATGTTAAAATTGTGTTGATAAATGCATGTTAGATGTGTGTAGATATAGTTTATTTACGTTGTGTAAGTTTATTTGTATTATGCATCTGCACACATGTATTTTGTTTGCATGAATTTGTGAATGATGATGGGGCTTATAATTCGAAAGCCCGGATTTTTAGTCATGTTCCCTCCCTTAAATTGGATTGATGGAAGGGGACGTGACAATAATTCTACTCTTGAAGGGTCAGATCATGTTAGGACCATATCCTAACCTTCCTACTTTAATGGCATTACTTAGGAGTTAGCAATTAATGTATGAGACCATCTTATTTGAATAAGTCCCATTAGGTATTTAGTTGATAGTTACTCAATGTAAAAGGGTCCTCTTTATCAAAGAAGGCTTACTAAGTGGTTGTCACTCATTAGTGATGGAACCACAAGTATTAAGGGAGAAACTATTTACAAATATAGTAGGCTATGTAATGTGTTTTCAAGTGTTGTTATTGTATTGGATCTTTGCTCAAAGGAGGTTTCCTCCCCCCACACCCCCTCCATGAAGAGGCTTGTGAACATTGATCTCTCTCTCTCTCTCTCTCTCTCTCTCTCTCTCTCTCTCTTCTAGATGATCAATACTAAGGTTATATTTTATAGGTTCTAAATTATTGTATCCCTGATTTACTTTTATGTAGTTCGTGTTTCTTGAATAATTTCTTAATAATCAGTGTTTTTGATACTTAAGTACATTACACAATTATGATGCGATTTCGAAAGAATTCTTGCTACAATAACCAAAAGAGGAAGAGAAACTAATAAATTTTAGGATACATTATAAACAAGAATAGAAATATATAAATAGGCAAGGGGATGACTTCAAGGCATAGTTGTATAATAGGTTAGTCGTTGGAGGGACCAAATCATTACACATGGTTTGAATCCAAATTGTGGGTTCTACAACATTATGCTTCAGTTTTCTAGCCTCCAAAGTGGTCCTTTGTTCTGCAAGTTATAGAACATGGGCATGAAACCTTTTTATAAACCTACAATATACTTTTTGCAAAAGGCCAAGAAGGGAAACAATGGTTTGACTCACTTTGACCCCTTAAATAATAAACCCAAATGGATATGGGTTGCTAAGAGCCTACCTAAAGTCTTTAAAGTGATTATGGACCCAATTAGGGGCTCACACCACAAATTGGACCCATAAACTAAGGAGGTACACCAAATGAACACCCTAAATGGTTAAATTGAGTCAAACCGACGACTGAGGGCTAAAGTAAAATATGAAAGGGGAAAATATGGTCTTAACATAGGAGTAGACATATTAAGATACTAACTCTAGGCCAAGGGAAAGGGGACCCAAAGTAGGTGTAACATCATAGAAAAAGGTGTTTAGAGAAGTGCCATTCAGTTCACCAAAGATCCAACATCCAACCACACTCTAGTGCGACAATCAGAGTGCCATTCAATTCACCAAGGATCTAGTTTAAAAACAATGTAGAAAACACATTGTGATACACATGTACTTCATTAAGAAGCTTCTTCAAGATCATGCCCTTGAAGTATTATATTGTTTAATAAATGATCAAGTTTTTTTCATTTTCATGAAGTTGTCCTCAACTATGAAGTTCCTAATATTATGAACTTAGCTAGGTGTTTAGGAAGTTGGAATTAAGGGGGGATAGAATGTATTGCCTCCTTCCTTCTCTTTTTGTCACTTTCTAATCCTTCATATCTATCCCAAATTGTTCTTAAGGAGGGATGTTAGGATATTTAGGCAAAAGAAGTTAGTTAAGGTAAACTTGGTCTTATATAATATTAAATTAAAGTGTGATTTTAATGTGTTTCATCAATGTACTTTAGAGGAAATTTGGGGTCTAAAATGGGCCTCCTAAGGAAAATAATAAAAAAACACCACGTCACACTACAAATATGCTATGTCAGACTAAGTTAAAGGTGTTAGCTAGTAAAGGTCAACCTATAATATCTCATTAATGGTAGTTGACAAGTATATGGGGTTAGTGTAGAGTTAAGAGATGATAGTTGAAAATAATAATGAAAGGCTTAGATTCTTGTGCATACACACTAAATGATATAGTGGTAAATTTTTTAATTTATATTATAATTTATTTAATTTTTTATAAATGTACCACTACTTCTTTTTATATATTTAATAAAATCTAGAACTTTAAAAAAACTAAAATTATAATGAAAAAATATAATTACAATAATACTAAAAATAAACAATCACTATTTTATTTTATTTTATATTATCACTATTTCCAAGTCTTTTAAAATACAAAAATCACATTAATTAGGATGATAGTAGAGTAATTTTGAAATAATGAAAATATTTATATTTTGTAGCTTGAGTGGTTGGGAGGAATGATTGATGCCTTCCCCACCTAGGTTCAATTCTTATAAGTGACATGATGCTTTTGTTGAGCCCCTATTGTAATGATTGTATTTATGGCCATGCCTTGATTCTCTACTTGGAATAACAGGAGTTGGCATTTCTCTGGTGGACTAGCCCTCTAACAAACGGTGAACCACCATTTAAAAAAAATAAAAACATTTATGAAATTAATCTCTTATAAATAAAAATAAAAAATATTTAAAAAATATCATAACTTAAAAAATTAGGAGAGAGATAACTTAATCTTTCTCTATTTTTGCGATAACTTTGTCCTCCTAACTCGGAATTTGACTCTTTTGGTACCATTGGAAAGGTCTCGACGAGAGATACAACTTTTGCATGTTGAGTGTTCCGAGATTCTACATCGATTTTCCGGGGAGTACATTTTAGTACCTTGGTAGTAAAATGTCCTCCCCGTAAAATCAATGTGGAATCTCAAAAAACTCAAAACACAAAAGTTGTAGCTCTTGTTGAGACCTTTCCATTGGTACCAAAAGAGTCAAATTCCGAGTTAGGAGGAGAAAAGTATCACAAAAATAGAAAAATACTTATTTTATCTTTGTCCTATTTTTTTTATTTATGATACTTTTTTAAATATTATTTATTTTTATTTTTAAGAGATTAATTATATAAATGTTTTTATTATTTCAAAATTACTCCATTATCATCTCAATTAATGTGAGCTTTTTATTTTAAAAAATTTAGTAGTAGTGATAATATAAAATACTATATATGTAACAACACTAGAATAATTAATAATTAAAATATTACTTTTCATAATTCTTAGTTATTAACGCTGACTTTAGAATGACACATTGTTTAAATGTTCCTCTTCGCTTGTATTTAAGTTGTATGTATTCTTTGTAATAATATCATATATTCAATAATAAATATTGTTCTTTTGGAAATCCATAGCAAGTTGGTATCAGAGCACGAGGCACGAGTCGAGGCATTCGACCATTCTTCATTCACCCTGCAACAACACACCCACACTCATTTTTTCACTCCTCTTTGCGTTGTTCCCCATAACTCCAACTCTTGCGCTTCTCCCCATATCACTTCCTCCATCCCGCCTTCTATTCCTCCACCATTCTGCAACCCACACCATCCATGCTTCCACCTGCTCCACCCACGCTCCATCCTCCATCTCTCTAACACCGCTCCACTCTCCACCTCTCCCTGCGCCTCCCCTCGGCTCATTCCCACGCTGCTACCCCCACACATAAACTTCAACTCCCTACCCATTCCTTCTCTCACACAATCCTCCTCCCACACCCTCCTCGCTCCACCTCCAACTCTCGCCACTTCCATCTCCCACAACGTCGCATTCCTCACACTCTATCCTCCTCCCACACCCTCCTCGCTCCACATGCAAATCCCGCCACTTGCATCTCCCACACGGTTGCATTATTCACGCCCTCCATGCAATCCTCCTCCCACACCCTCCTCGCTCCACCTGCAACTCCCTCCACTCCATTCTCCCCTCTTCATTTGAAACCCTATGCCTCCCCTTCAAACAATACAACAATATATATGTAGCAGAGAAATCAATGAGGTTGCACATTGTCGATTTCAGAATTCTGTACGGTTTCCAATGGCCTTCTCTGATTCAATGTCTGGCGAATCGTCGTGGTGGGCCTCCCATGCTTCACATAACTGGAATTGATTTTCCCCAACCTGGATTTAGGGCAGCAGAGAGAATCGAAGAGACTGGGTGCAGACTGGCTGACTATGCAAAATCTTTCGGTGTGCCCTTTGAATACCATGCTATTGCAACCAAGTGGGAGGATCTAGATATTGAAGAACTTTCCCTCCGGAGTGATGAGGTCCTGGTGGTAAATTGCATGTACAGGTGCAAAAATTTGCTGGATGAGACTGTGATTGTGGAGAGCCGCAGAAATATTGTGCTGAACAAGATTCGGAGGATGAATCCTAGAGTTTTTATACATGGTGTGGTGAATGGAGCATTCAATGCTCCTTTCTTTATCACAAGGTTCTGAGAAGCACTTTTCCACTACTCTACTTTTTTTGATGCAATGGAAACCATTGTTCCTCGAGACAATCCTCAAAGGCTTATGCTAGAGAAAAACCTTTTTGGCCGAGAAATCTTGAATGCTGTTGCATGCGAGGGATTAGAAAGACTGGAAAGACCAGAAACTTATAAGCAGTGGCAGGTCAGGATTCAGCGAGCTGGTTTCGTATAGCTTCCTCTGGATCGAACTATTCTTTCTAAAGCCAGGGATAAGGCAAAATCATTCTATCATAAGGATTTTGTAGTGGACGAAGATGGTAAGTGGATGTTATTTGGCTGGAAGGGAAGAATAAGTAATGCTGTGGCTACGTGGAGACCTTCAACATGATTTGGAAGTGGAGATTTCTCATCTCTCTTCAAAGATTAGTGCAGCTTGATACATATTTGTGATTCTGCGAAGGCAAGCTTCTGACCTTCAAGTTCAGGAACTGCTTAGGATATTGATAGAGCGTTGTGGAAGGTATTCTTAGAAGAAATTTTGTCTTCTCCTTCGAGTCACAACATTTAGATCCTTTCATGGAAACATAGATTAGTGTAGAATCTGTAGATGTGATATAGATGACCAGATAATTACTTTTCAGCTTCATTTAAATTTCAAACATCAACCTTGTGGGATCTCACCAAAGATACAAAACTGGATTTGATTTTTTGCAGTGAGGACAAGGTTTTAATCAACATCAACCTTGTGGGCAGTCTTGATTGATACAGTGCTCAGACATGTGCATTATATGTAGTATAAAGGTTGCAGGGTATAATATATGGTCTTGTAACATTTAGGCTGTCAAGCAAATTGTCATTTAGCTCATTCAGATGCTCCTGTATACCAAGGGGAACCAGCGACTTCTGCAGAAGCTGGCTGGCTAAAAGTTGTAATGTGGCAGTTGATCATTATAATAGTTTTTCTTGCTTGCATCTTTCATAGCTTTTCTATCTCTTGTTAAACAGGAACTAGCAAAACTAGACCCAACAAAACGGCCCGTGTATGGTGTCTTTTATTTCACGTTCAAGTTCTTTTTATGTTCGCTTTCATTAGCACTTGTGAATATACAGTTAAAATTGAACATTATGGTTTGCAGCTTATATCAAAGACATTTTTCTTTTTTCAATTTGGATTTTGTTGCCCTGCTAGATTTAGCCAAGCTATATAAAAATAAATAAAGATTCATTAATTGTCCCATCTTTGTTCTTTTATATAACGTTAATGCAAATAATGCTTTCTCTAATGAAACAATGCATGAATAAGCCCAACACTTTTCCCAGCAACCTTGTACAGTAGGATTCTCTATAATATGGGATGTCCTCGTACCTTTTACACAGGTTATGTATCTTTCTTATAATTGTTTGTCGTCATTATGATTTATTATGTGGATACGCAAGCCTCTCGTTGAAACGAAGTTCTTGAATCATGATCGATATTTCACATCTAGCTATAGTACGATGCCCTATAAACTAGAATAATTCTTATTTTTTTAAGATCAAATTTCCACTGAAGAGTGGATCTTCCATGTTGCTTCCTTGTGCAAGGACTCTCGATCTAAGCATCGTTAACATATAACATTGTTAAAGATGTTGTTATTTCGACATAATGAACTAACAAAGCGATGGAATCTTCCTAGTACCTAACAAGTTTCTCTAACAACATCAGGCGAGGCTCCACATATTCATCCTTTTGAAGAATTTCAGGAACCCATTCTCATGAAGGGCATCAAGAGTGGCTTGGTCCGTTAAGGTGTCTTTATCAACTTGTTCATGCTCTCTTTCCTCTCATTCAATCATGATGTTTGGCTTAACAATGTCTATAAAACAAGTAAAAGTTAGTGACATTTCAAGATTTTTGCATTATTTACAATTTAGGTCACGGTTGCATTTTTTATTGTGGACATTAGCAAGTGGTTGTAAGTTTTTCCTTATAAAACCATGAGGAAGGTTGTCTACGCATGACTATACAATGCCAAACCCATGAATGCACATGTGCACTTCAACCGAGGCTTGACACCCACTAGAATGTTGATGTTACAGCTATGTGAGGCATCCTCACTAGCCCAGTCGACCTACACATGTAAAACAAATGATAAATGTATTTTTATATTGAAAAATGACAAGTCAGCATAGTAAGGGAATTTTGTGAAAAGTAATGTATAAATAGAAGTTCTACTTCCCTCATTTCATTTCCGTTCTCACCAAGCAAGTTCGCTCAAAGGGGAAGTTCACATTTTTGGGGTCTAGAAGACATTGGAGCTGATTTCTTGGGCATCTACTCTTATTGTACTTTTTATTTTCATTATACTAAATCTTTGAGTAAGAAAGGGTTGTTGGGTTTTTCACAAGTTTGGGTTTTCCCAGGGTAAACTATTGTGTCTATTGTTTCTGTGCATAGTTGTTCATTCAGTTATCATTTTATTGCTTATATGTTTATTATGCTGCTATAAGTCAAAACACTAACATGGTTTCAGA
Source organism: Larix kaempferi (assembly GCA_027924585.1). Lineage (NCBI taxonomy): Eukaryota > Viridiplantae > Streptophyta > Pinopsida > Pinales > Pinaceae > Larix > Larix kaempferi. The sequence continues at coordinate 29,855,339 of BSBM01001102.1, read as the reverse complement.
GGTATGCTAAAAGTGACTATTGTCAAGAACTAGGGTTTGGATATTCTCCAACTTCCAACCATCAAATTGGTTCGATCTTACCTTCATTGAGCTCGCCTTAGGAAGGAAAATTTTTCTATCCAAACATAATTTCATTCTGACAATTTTCAATTTTGACCTACTTTCTAAAGTTGCTGCAAAATTAGGGTTTGCTAGTTTTCAGTGTTCTGACCACAGATCTGGAAGAAAAAAAGGTTCATTCAACTCGCCTTAGGAAGGTGAATTCATCTGTGGAAGTGGCTTTTCAAGAATCCAAAATTCAATTTTGACCTAGCTTCTGCTAGGGTTTCTGATCCAGACTGTAGATCTACTACCTAGTCAAAATGTCAAGCATCAAGGTTGAAGATAGGCTTGATGGAGCTTCAAATTACTACTCATGGAAGTCTAAAGTGCTTATTGCTCTAGAAGAAAATGACCTACTAAACTTTGCTACAAAAGGAGTGTCAGAACCAGTAGAAGATTTAGAGAAGACTCAATGGAAGAAGAATGATGCCAAGGCAAGGAGGATACTAATAGATTAAGTTAAGGATCATTTGATTCCTCAAATTTCTCAAAAGAAGACAACAAAGGCAATGTTTGACTCATTGAAGAAATTGTTTGAGAATAGAAACATTAATAGGGCTCTTTCCCTAAGGAAACAACTCTTAAGCATCAAGATGTCTAGATCACACACCATAGCTTCATACCTCATGAAGATCACAGAGATAAAAGATAAATTGGCAACAATTGGTGAAATTATTGCAGACAGAGAGTTGGTCATGATAACCTTGAATGGTCTCTCTCAATCTTGGGAACCCTTCATCCGAAGCATATAGGGAAGATCAGAACTACCAAATTTTGAAAGGCTATGGGCAGACTGTACACAAGAAGAATCCAGAGTTGTGGTTAGAGGCAAAATACAAGAACCTCATGAAGAATATCAAGCCCTCATTGCACATACCAAGAAGAAAGGAAAGATGAACATTGGACGAAAAGACAAAGTCAGAAGATCATGTCCTAATCCTGATCAAAGGAAGAAGAAGGACATGTCGAAGGTTCAATGCTATAAGTGAAGAAAGTTCGACCACTACAAGAATCAATGTACATCAGAAAAGAGAAAAGAAAATGCTTCAGCATTTGATGTAGATGAAGAAACTCCGCCAAAGAGGTCAAGGAATGCAGAACATGATGACCATCGAAAGGAGTTCTCCTTCTAGTCCACCAATGATTGTATTATCTCTAGATAATGATATTGTCATTAGTGTTGTATGAAGATCCAAGTTGCAGTTAGCTTCCAAGTAAGAAGATAAAAGAACTCCAGTGATCTATGCAAGGAGGTAGAGATCAAGAGGGACCCCACACAAAACAATAAAATATAAGTATTTTCATTATTATTTGTCATTATTGTTTTTGTAGATCAATCTCAATGTTCATAACAGTTGTATGCATATCTGTATTCTTAGAATCAGGAAGTGTGTTATGCATGTTATGATATAGCATATTATATGATTGAGATTGACTAGCAATGGGATTATATTGTGCATATGTTGAGTAAGCAGCCTATGGTGTTGTACAACATTCTATGAACCCTAGATGGAACTAGGCTAGGATGAAACCTCTTTGTTGACATACTGGAGCAGTGCACTCTCCTGACAGTATCTTCTGGTAGAGATGGAAGGCATCCAGATAGTCACCAAGTATGTTTGGGATATGGATGGATGTTGTGTTGAAGCATTGGCTAAGATACTTACATGATTGTGTGAACTATTGTCATTGAAATATGATTTAATTTCTCATGATTATGCAATGTTGCTGACTATTTGACGAAATTTTACTTGTAGGGAAAGACCATATGACTATGGGCTACAAGAGAAGGATGATGGGACTTGTTCTGAAGAGCAAGTGATGGATGTATAGTCAGCCAGATTAAGATCCCGTTGATACTCAGTATTTGAGAGGGAACATAATGCTCAAAATTGACTCTCAAGATTAGATGGCGGAATGGCTTTCAGAGGGAGTCAGCAGGTCCAGTAGGTTCTGTAGATCCGATAGATCTAGTTCATCCATTAGAGCCCACGGATGTTCCTAGAGATTTTTCTATTGATAGGAAGAGGCCTATTTAGGCTCAACAGACATTAGAGGATGCATAAAAACATGTGGCTTCCCTAGATACATTCAAGGAGAGCAAGAAACCTCGAAGATATTCAGGATACATATCACTGATGTCCCACATTATTGATTCTGAACCTTCCAGTTACGAGAAGGCTACCAGCCAGCAAGTTTGGAAAGATGCTATTGTGGAAGAATATCAATCCATCATCAAGAATGACATATGGGACGTTGTGATGAGACCTGAAGGGAAGTCAGTTGTGACTTCCAAGTGGATCTACAAGATTAAGCATGCAGTAGATGGGAGCATTGAGAAACACAAAGCGATATTTGTGGCTAGATGATTCTCTCAAAAAGAGGGAGTCGATTATGACAAGACATTTGCTCCAGTTGCACAATACATGACCATCAGATCAATCATAGCTCTAGCTTCGACTATGGGATGGACGCTACATCAGATGGATGTTAAAACTGTTTTCCTCAACAGAGTAATTGAGGAAGAAGTCTACATCGAACAGCCAGAGGGTTTTGAGATTCATGGGAAGGAGTACCATGTGTCACTACTACATATGGCTTAAAAGTTCCACGAAATATTGCCACGAATAAGTTAAAATTGAAACTTTCGGGGATAAACAGATAAAAAATTTGAAAAAACATGTTCTAGCCCCCAATAATCGTCGCTATAGCGACGGAAGTACCATTATGTCGCTATAGCAACGATTGTTCATCGCTAGAATGACATATATGCGTTCACTGCTATAGCGAGGGTAAAATTTACACGTGCGACGTCAACGGTTACTACAATAACGGTCGTTGACTTTTTATTTTTGAAATTTGATCATTGTGCATTTTCGCCAGAGCCACGATGCTCATTGATCTATAAATACATGTTCTTAAGACATATTTCCACAAATTATTTGCTATAGTTGCAACAATTTTTCTGTTGATTGTTTGTTTTGTGATTTCAAGAGTCCAGTACTGGTTTGACACATCGAATTTTTGATCTCCTTCGTTTTCCAGGTTAGTTTGACTGCAATGCACTAGTCATTTTTTTGTTTGCGCCCTTTGTGTTCCAACTAGGGCTTTAATGCAATGGAGCAAATGTTTATATAGTTTGGGATTTTTGTGTCAAAATGTATTTTTTTAAATTGTCATTTGTGCTAAAATGTAAATTTTTAAATTTTCATTTACGTTAAAATGTAATTTTTTAAATGGTTGTTTGTGTTAAAGTGCCTTTTTTTGCTCCTTCTATGTTTTTTATTGGTAGCCTTTGGTTCTATCTAGGTGAATGAAAAATAATAGCAAGGAGATCTCCAATCTAGATAGGTTTAAAATTAGTTATTTCAAGGAAATTATGGATTATGCATCTTTTGGATTCATAAATTGTTATGACTTCAAGAAAATCCTAGAATATCCCCATGACGGGTGTTCATGAGAGCAGATGGAGGGGCGCGTGAGGGGCACATGACCACGCCTCAAAAAGCCACCTCATAGCCACCAGTATGTCCCAGGCTTAACGATTTCAATGGCTCAGGTACCACAACAAATGATGGCACTGCAAGGGTGATAGAGGATGAAGGTAGAATGGTAGAGATGGCGAACTTGTGAACTAGTTTGCCCGTCTGAAGAAATAATGGCAGGGAGGATGAAGTATAGTCGCTTCGGTAAGCAACCCCACCCTCCAGTCTGCGAAATTATGGTAAGCCTGCAGTTAATTGGAAGTCCCTCTCTCAATTTGATGTCATTCGAAGTCTCGAGATTTTTAGAACTTGTCTGTCTGGTTAACGATGTTGTGAGGGCCTCCTACCCTTCCCCCTTTGATCATGCTTCGAGCTCTCTATGGTCATATGCCTCCCTCATCTCCTCGATGCTCTACTCCATTTGTGAACAGAGTTGGGGGGAGCCTCTGAATGAAGCTGTCGCTCTTGAGACTGAGAACTCTTGCTCTCCGAGCGTTTGCATTTCCCTTGGGCGTTTGCATCCCCTCTGTGCGTTTGCTTCCCCTCTGCGCATTTACATCCCTTCTGTGATTACTTTTCCTAAGATTTTCCCCCTATGTAAGACCTTGTACCTTTACCTTTACCTTGACCGCAATATCTCACCTTGGCACCCTTTTCCCATGCCCTTGTCTCAGTGTACAAACCCTGATTTTTCCTGAATTTGGAAGCCCTCCCCGCAGTATTGTGTCGTGATGCCTCCACATCACTGTAGGTATAGGAACAGGAAAGCCAAGGAGGCAAGCTCCTCAGCCAGGCCTCCTACCACTTCCTCCAGGGTCATGCAGAAGATTGTCCACACTACTTGTCTGTACAAAGAGCAAATTCCAATAGCAATTAAAGAGGAGATAGAAGCGATTGAAGAGGACACAAGGGTGACTAGAATCTGCACACCAGATGAGGAATTACGCAAGGAATTTGAAGCATTGCTTCATGATCCTGGCTACCCCCGTGGTCATGTGGCTCTGTACATGCAGAAAATCCTGGACATGGCCTAGCAGCAAAAATTCCTCATGGGAAATGCCCTGATTGAACGAGGAGAAGCTCATGAAGCCATCCTCCTCTAGCTGGATGAAATAACCATGAACTTGTAGAAGATTTCCTCTCATCTTGGCATCATATTGGACTCTGGCACTGAAGCTCCTTCAAGTCCGGGTATTAAGCAAGATTCTGATTAAACGCACTTGATCTCTTTGCTTTTTCTGAAATTTTGTTTACGAAAAACAACCGTAGACCTATATATAAAAACTCGATCTGTAAATGGTTCAGTCTTATTTCTTTTAGAGGTAGACTGACAATGACTTCTGTGTAAAGAATTGGATCTGTTTTCCCTCTGTTGGGAGGGTCCAAATTCTTTCTTTTTTGGTCTGTTTTCCCTAAGCAGGGAGGGCTGTGAACTCATTGTGAACTGTTATTTTTTTTTGGAAATAGAAGGATCTAATACTAGCTTACAAAAAAAATAATCATAGAATATATTTCTTCCCATTTTTAAATTATTTACATTGACCTTGGACCTATAAATTTGAATGTTTCCCATGCCCTACTTTAGAACATTGTACAAAAAATTACAATTGTTGATAAGTCGCATAGATAACAAATCACAAGAAATATAGCACCCATAAACCATGGAACTAATATCATTTTCAATCTTAGTACATAAATTGGAATGTTCTGATACATAACTTATGTATCGATCACATTTTATTTTCCATCCCTTTCCTACAATCATTTAATAATTGATCTAGTCTAGTGTATAACTAGCAACAACTCACAGATCAACCTAGCAAGTTGGAACACGATGTTAGTGATGGTGATGCTAACGACATCGACATCGATGACAATTATCATCATCACCATCAGCACCATCTTGATCAACATCATGATAATCATTGTCATCATTATCACATCATCATCAAGAACATCATCATCATCATAAGCATCTTCGTCATCGTCAATAATCATCATCATCATCATCAGTGACGACGACGATGATGATGATGATGATGTTGATAATGAAATCATCGTCATTGTAATCAATAGGACCATCATCGTAGATTTCAACACTATCTAATTAGATTTAACTAGCCCCCTCATAGATAACCAATGAGACCACAAAGGTGTATCCTTTCAAAATTTGATAGTCATTTCTACTAAACTCAAAGTTTCTAAAAAAAAATTACATAGTATAGGGAATCATTGGGAGTCCATTAATTTGTTATATCCTAGAGCGAGACATTAATGATGTAACAAATCCTTTCACAAATACACTTACAACCCAACATACTAACCCGCTTGGACATTTAGATAGCAATTCATTACTTTATAAGGAAAGCGAGGAAACCCCATATCTATTAACATACCAACACATGAATTGAAGTAATATGTAAACTCCTAATATGTAACATCATTAACAAAATTCCTTAGCCCCTTTTTTAAGGAAATATCTAAATTCGTGTTATGTAGAATCAATAACCATTACCCACCATACGTCAATTCTTATTGGAATAACATGTAGTAATCCAAGGGAATCACTTAGGTAATCCTCTAATCATGTCCTTTAATTTTCTGTCTCCTTTAATATACATATACTCTATTCAATTTAATTATATATTGATTGAGTTTTTTTGTTCTTATAGGCTATCAGAATGTCAAATAAATATACCTGGGAAGGAAATAATAAGAGGTATGTTGAGTTTAAGGCAGCATTGGAGGCGAAGGGTGTTGGAAAGTGTTATTTCCCTTGCAATGATTGCATAGGTTTGCAAACGAGAAGAATTTTAAGAACAACAGTTGAAAAACATTGTAAGGAGAAGGGGCATGCTCAAGGGGGGTATGAATATCATCCCTTGGTGAGACGTTATTCATTACATAATGTACTTCTTGTAATAGTACTGATCATGTATTCACAAAATGTTTTATCATTTTAAATATATATTGTGTTGTATATTATACACTAATTTTATTGCATTGTTTGTAAATATAAAGACAATTCCCCCTAAATGTCGACCGCCAGAGAGCTATTTGCCACATAATAGTAGAAATACTACTTTACAAGGTGACAAACATGGAAATCAGGATATTAAAGATCGAGTTCTTAATGATCCTATGGATGAAGATGACATTACTGATACAAATGGCGAAGATGAGATATAAATAGATTTCTCCAAGACTCATTTGCTCCATTGGATGAGGAAAACCACCATGATATTCATGATGTTCCTCTACTTGAGAAGTCCCAAGAACCTCTTTATGAAGGCTCAACAACCAATATTCTATCTGCTATATTGTTGTTGGTGAACTTGAAGGTTTTGAATGGTTTATCAAACACTTGTTTCACACAACACCTAAGGTATGTAAATGTTAGGAACCTATGTCAACCCTTCTCTTTACTATGTTAGTATATTGTTGTTGGACGCATATGCTTTGTAAGTCGTCCTGTAGTATTTGTTGATCCGTAGTTTATATTAGCCCATAGTATTGACCCATAGTATTGGACGCATATGCTTTGTAATTCATCCCGTAGTATTATATGTCCCATGGTTTTGACTCATAGTATTGGGCATAGACTTAGTATATAAGTGTGTGTTGAGGTCATTGAAGGCACCGTGAAGTTAATTGTATTGAGCTTTCTCAAAGGAGGTTGCCCCCTCGAAGTGGCCTGTGATCAATATAAAAGTGATTATGAGTTCTGTTATTTCTGATATCTCGTGTATTTGCATTAATTAATTATTGCAGGTTCATCACAGTAAAGCTGACTATTTTCCTTTATTTTTAGTGTTAATTAATTCGTAAATTAGGGATGTGCAATATTTATGACGTATATTGTTTACATTTCATTTTTTGTTAATGTTGCAGATTGTTGGGTGAATTTCTATTACTACCATCAAATAATTTACCACGCACATGTCGAGAGGTATTCTTGATTATGAAAGAAATTGGAATGGAGTATCAAGTTATTGATGCATGTCCTAATGATCATATTATATATTATGGACAGTATGCATCAGAAAAAAAATGCCCACAATGTGAAATTAGTAGATATCGAACTGATCAAGTAACAAAAGAGGTGCCTCGCAAAGTTCTTCGTTATATTCCCATAATTCTACGTTTCCAACGACTATTCAGGTGCCAAAGTATAACACAGTTTATGGATTACCATGCGAAGAACAGAAGTGAAGATGGTGTTCTTCGAATGCCTGGAGATGGTTCTGCATTGAAGAACAACGAAGAAAAATAACCAATTTTTAAAGATGAACCTCATATTGTTAGACTTTCATTGGCAGCTGATAGTTTCAATCCATTTGGTGATCTTTGTTCTACTTTCTCAGTGTGGTCTGTTTTCGTCATTAACAATAACCTACCTCCTTGGATGACGATAAAGAGAGAGCACAAAATGTTGACAATGATCATTTCAGGTATGTTTTTGAAAGTAATTATATTATTTCATTAATTTCTTTGTTTAATTGTTGCATGAGAACACATTTTATATATTGGGACACACAACTAAATAGAAATATTGTATGTTGAATGATCAATTAGGTAAGTACCAAGTTAAAGATGTGAATGTATATATTGAGCCTCTTATCGATGAGCTATTGAAGTTATGGGATGGAATCACTATGTATGACATCTCCATACAAATAGGGTGGAAACAATTTCAGTTCCATGTAATACTTGCATGGACAATTCATGACGCTCCCTGGTTAACACATTTTTGTGGTATGTAACTTTAAGTTTCAAGTCGTTAAAAGTATATGTTTTTAAGGTAAATAACATGCATTTTATTTTTTAAATTAATAATCTTTTGATGCTATAACATTAATACATATATCTTGCAGGTCTTCAAACAAAGGGAAAATTTTCATGTCCAGTATGTGGTCCTAGGATAAAATCTTGCCGTTCAAGAAGTTTAGCAAAGGAGGTGTTTGATGAGTACAAGCACTTCCTCCCTAAGAACCATAGGTATTGAACTACCCAGAAAACAAAATTCAATGGTAAAGAAGAGAATGGAAAGAAACCACGAAGAATGACACCTCACCTATGGAAGTTGGAATATAACAGAAATCTCTGAGGTATGAAAATTGTATATGTAGCATATATAAACACGTAATATTATGATTTTTATATTTTATGAATTTTCTCTACCATGGGTGTCATGAATTATTGTTAATGTGTTTTTGTTTATGTTTAATGAATGTCTTTAAGGCATGAATGGGCTTCCACGAGGAATGAAGAGTTATCCCATACAATTCAGTAGGTTTCCTTACTACGAGCACCTACAAATAGCTCATTTGTTCGATACAATTCATATCGGGAAGAATGTAACATAAATGATATGGCGGATATTAGATGGAAGGTCTGACAAAGATAAAATTGGAAAAATTTGTAGTGACATTGTAGAATCCAATCACGCATTGCAAAGTGTAATTATTTCCAATGCTGGAGATGGGGACCGAAATATTAGTCTTCCATTGTTATTGACAGAGCAGCAAAGCAATGCTATAAAATTGGTAATTCATAAAATAAGGTTTCTAACAGGGTTTTCGTCGAACATACAAAATATCTTAACCAAAAAAGGTGATTTTGGCGGTGTTAAAACTCATGACTAGTATACATTCATTAAGGTAATTATTTACGTATATAATTTCCATTTGGTACATATTTTTAGTAATTGTTCTCTCCTATTTGAAAACATTAAATAATTATTTTCTTTTGCCACAGTACGTTCTACCTCTATCTCTCCTAGATAGCTTTGACGACAACATAAAACAAGTTATATATGATCTTGTTAAATACATGAGGTAAGTAACAATTTATATGCTTGAAAATGTTTGTTCTCTTTGTTGCATAGCTTATTAAAATATTTTGTTTTACAGCTTGGAACTTTACTATATATGCCTCAATCTTGTTGATCACTGTTATTTTCTTGCATCTTTTGTAGGTGGATTTCATCTAAATAAATCCATAAAGAATATATTAGCTATTGGAAGAGAGAAATTCATCCTCTAATGTGTGAAATGCAGAAGTATTTACCTCCAACATTTTTCGATGCACAATAACACTATCTCATACACCAAGTTGAGGAGATTGAATTGTGTGGACCTGTAAACTCAAGGTCAATGTGGATGGTGGAAAGGAATTTAAAGTCATTGAAGGATTTTGTTAGACAAAGAGCACGTCTTGAGGGTTCTATGGTGTAGGGCTATATGCTATATCAATCCATTGTGTACATTAGTCAGTATCTTCCAAATTTAGCAAAAAATATCAATCTGCCTCGCATTTGGCATGTCGACTCCATCAACAAATTTGAAGGGGAGGTCTTGTTGGGGAAAGGTAGAACGAGGAAAGTGAAAGGTAATTGAATGGTGTAGATTTAATTTATTATACTTGATTAATTTTTTAATTTATGTAATTTTTATTATTCCATCAGTGTTTTAAGGTAAACTTAATTGCCTATAATGATAACTAATTTACAATTCTTAATTATTATTTTTTCATATAGTTGGTGGCGTGTGGGATGCACTAAATTTATACATTGCAAACAATCTTGATTGGATGGAGGAATGGATAGAACTATGTACAGAATACTATGGTACCTTATCATGGGAATGAGTTAGTAAAATGATTAAAACAGTGCATCGTTATCGAGAAGAATATCCCAGTGAACTTATGCAAAGGGAAATTGATTTAGCATGTGGTTTAACAGATAAAAAGGA
>BSBM01001102.1:29635000-29840000 GCA_027924585.1 Larix kaempferi | reverse complement strand
CCGGGAGAGGAACAAATGGCAGAACCAATGAACACTCCAGTTGACTCAGCTAGCCAGCCAACAGGTAAAGATCATTGTAATGATATTGGAAATAATGAAATACATATCTCAATAATAATTGGGCATTTATATCTATATAACTCTCTTGGTTTTTGCAGATGATGTCCATCTCCATCGACCTCCACGCCTTGCTAATTGACGTACCAAAAGTATAGTACATGAGGGCATGTCCACACAAGGGTCAAGACACCGAAGATGAAGTCCCCCTCTTCGAATTTCTAAGAAAAAAAACAAAACATAAAAAAATGTAGTTGTAAACATTTAATATTTGAATTTGAATGAGTGAAGGCATGAAATATTTACAGTTTTGTTACAAGTTTCTTGATCTAGTCGGTGCATGGTCATATTTTAGAATTGAGGTTTCACATGTGTGTGTTATTGCTCAGTTCATATTTTTGAATATGTGTGACATCTTTCGAGGAATATGGTTATCATCAAGGGGCTAGCCACCCCTTCCTGAATTAACCCGAGGAAGATGGGATGACCATATCGTTTATAATTGGTTTAGATCTAATATACTTATGTTATTGTTATTTCAGCATTGCTGTCTTTCATTAACAACTTAGATCTGATATATATTGCTATTGTTATTATTGTTTTTGTTTTCAGTAATTTAATGATTTATGTAGCTCTATGTTTGATAGTATTGTTCTTATTAGAACAATCAATATAACGATGTTTGTGCTTTTTGAAATTTATATGTGAAATGTTTGTTCACTTTGTTGCATAGCTTCTTTTTTAATATGTGTGACATCTTCTGAGGACTATGGTTATCCTCAAGGGGCTGGCCACTCCTTACTGAGTTAACCTGAGGAAGATGAGATGACCACATGAGCTTCCTTATCTAGTGATGATGATTATGAGCTTCCACTCTTTGCATTAGACACATGAGATGTATGACCACATATAGTTGAGAAGATCGGGTAACCTACCTTGATGTTGACTTTATGTGCACGAGCCTAGTATGACGGCGTGTTGCCTTGTTATGTTACGTTGAATTGCATGTTTACTTGTATGTGATGTTTAGCCTTGTGGTGACTCGTGATTGACCCTTGCATGGTAACGTTGAGCTATACAACCCTTAAATGTTGACATCCAGCTTGTTGATGACTAGCGTGACCCCTTAGGATTGATTTACACCCTCGCGTTGAACTTAAGAGACCTCCTTAGGTGCCATCCACTGTAGCGCTACCTTATATGACTTTTTTGGAGTACTTTGCTGTCGTTTTTTATTATGAGTTGGCCGTACTATTATGTTGCTACTGTGTTTGATTTCTGAGGGTTGGATGATCTATTTTAGGGTATTTTCCAGTTCTTGGTTCTCTCCTTTCATAGGTATGTTGTTCTATTTGAGTCTCATGCAAGCAACCTAACTTGAAGAGGTTGAAGTCTGTTTAGAAATTTTTTTTATGAGGATAAGGGAGTTCTTCTCTAACATCTGATGTTGATTTTTGTTACAAGTTTATCGATCTAGTCGATTCATGGTCATATTTTAGAATTGAGGTTTCACATGTGTATGTTATTGCTTAGTTCATATTTCTGAATATGTGTGACACATTTCGAGGACTATGGTTGTCCTCAAAGGACTGGCCACTCCTTCCTGAGTTAACCTGAGGAAGATGAGATGACCATATCGTCTATAATTGGTTTAAATCTAATATACTTATGTTATTATTATTTCAACATTTTTGTCTTTCATTAACAACTTAGATCTGATATATATTGTTATTGTTATTACTGTTTTTGTTTTCAATACTTTAATGATTTGTGTAGCTCTATGTTTGATAGTATTGCGCTGATTAGAATAATTAATATAATTATGTTTGTGCTTTTTGAAAATTTTATGCCAAATTTTTGTTCACTTTGTTGCATGTATTATTTTTTGAATATGTGTGACATCTTCCGAGGACTATGGTTATCCTCAAGGGGCTGGCCACCCCTTGCTGAGTTAACCTGAGGAAGATGAGATGACCAAATGAGCTTCCTTATCCAGGGATGATGATTATGAGCTTCCACTCTTTGCATGAGACATATGAGACGTATGACCACATACAGTTGAGAAGGCCGGCTAACCTACCCTGGCATTGACTTGATGTGCATGAGCCTATTATGACGCAGTCTTGCCTTGTTATGTTACGTTGACTTGCATGTTTACTTGTATGTGATGTTTAGCCTTGTGGTGGCTGGTGATTGGCCCTTGCATGGTAACGTTGAGCTATACAACCCTAAATTATTGACGTCCAGCTTGTTGATGACTAGCGTGACCCCTTAGGATTATTGTCCACCCTTGCGTTGACCTGAAGAGCCCTCCTTAGGTGCCATCCACCATAGCGCTACCTTATATGACTTTTTTGGAGTACTTTGTTGTCGTTTTTTATTGTGTGTTGTTTGTACTGTTGTGCTGCTATTGGTTTTGATTTGTGAGGGTTGGATGATCTATTTTAGGGTCTTTTCCAGTTATGGGTTCTCTCCTTTCACAGGTATGTTGGTCTAGTTGAGTCTCATGCAAGTAACCTAACTCTAAGAGGTTGAAGTCTGAGGATAAGGGAGGTCTACCCCAACATATGATGTTGAGTTTATAATTGGTTCAAATCTGATATATATTGCTACTGTTATATATAGATTGCTACTTTTATTAGTGTTATTGTTTTTAGTACTTTAATGGTTATTGTATCTCATTGTTTTTGGCACATGCTGGACTTGAAGGATATTGAGGTATGGTTTCTCTTTTCCACAATAATTACAGAATTTTATTGTACCATAGTAATACATACAACATGACAATGGTGCCATATTTTTTTTTCTTTACAGTTCCTCTATCTTGTAGACCCAATTGATGAGGTTGCTATTCAAAATATTCAGATGTACAAAGACATAGGTTGCTATTCAAAATCTATCTTGTGGCATTGTGTGAGAATCCCAATAATTGTACATAAGGCATGCAATGCATGTACAGAAGCAATGACTCTTTTGAGGGATACACCAAGGCCAACAATTTGTTGGAGGCATCACAAAGATTGGAGGTTGGATCAGAAGGTTATATTTATTCTATCCTACCTTTTGGTGGTTACACGTGTTTTTAATCATTTTTAGTCAAGTTTTTTAATGCAACACATTAACACCATAACACATTATCTCATCTACCCTAGACTGAAAGAAATATCAACTTGCAGGGCATGAAATATGTAGGTCAATATCTTACCATAACTTCCTAGATAGGTTCATGTAATAGATCATAAGAAATGGAAAATGATGTCTTCACCCTATGCGAGCATATATAAACCCCTGTGCGAGCATATATTAATGCTTTGTGCGGGCATATATTAATATATGCCTTGTGCGAGCATATTTAAACACTTTTGCAAGCATACCCAAACCCCTTGCGGGCATATTTCATAGCCCCTTGTGTGGGAATATGTCAAGCTCCTTGCGGGCATATCTCAGGCCCCTTGCGGTCATATCTCAAGCCCCTTGTGGGCATATCCCAAGACCTTGCGGGAATTTTTGAAGCCCCTTGCAGGAATATTTCAAGCCCCTTGTAGGCATATTTCAAGCCCCTTGCGGGCATAGCCCAAGCCACTTGCGGGCATATTTCAAGCCCCTTGAATGCATATTTCATAGCCCCTTGTGTGGGAATATTTCAAGCTCCTTGCCAGCATATCCCAAGACCCCTGCGGGCATATTTCAAGCCCCTTGCGGGCATATTTCATAGCCCCTTGTGTAGGAATATTTCAAGCCCCTTGCGGGCATATCCCAAGCCCCTTGCGGGCATATCACAAGACCCTTGCGGGCATATTTCAAGCCCCTTGTGGGCATATTTCAACTTGAATGCATGGAAGGATTTTTTTCTTGAGAACCGGATCAAATGGTCACTTCCTTGACTGCGATAGGATGTCTTAAATGATGATGAAAATTTTTTGTTTGATTGAGATGAATGCTTTCTCAAATTCAAAGTTTGAGCCTACAACTCTTCTAAAAACTCATGCCTTATTGCTTTTATACCTTCAGGATTTCATTTGTAGTGTCTTTGACTTCCAGTCAAAGTGCATGCTTTCAAGAGCTGGAAATGATCTTTGTGATCTGACTTTAGACTTCCTTAAGCATACAGGAGGCACAGTGGCTATGCATTATAGTTTGTGCCTTTCATACACTATGTTTTCAGACACAAAACAACCTAATTTTCTTTCTTTCTGCAAGTGCCTTCAAAATCAAACATTTATAAAGTTTCCTTGACAGAAATCTTGCCTTCACGAGATTAGATATTTACCAATTAATTTCGGGTGCCTCAAAACAGAGGGTGACTCATATAGTTATCAAAATTAGAAATTGTAATTGGTTTAATATAAAAAGGAAAGTAAATAAATATAATATAATGATAGTCTAATCAGTTTAGAAATATAACTAATTAAATAAATATATAGGAGGGCATTTTCATAAGCCTGCGGGCATTTTCATAAGTAACTAAATATATAGGCGGGCATTTTCATAAGCCTGCAGGCATGTTTGCTGAACCTGCGGGTATTTGCAGTAGTCCTGCGAGCATACTTGCAGGAATTTTCCAGTGTATGCATTTTTACGCGGGCATTTATCCTCCATGTGTGGATGCTTTGTGGGCATTTACCTTTTGCTTCGGGCATTTTATCTTCTCCATTTGCAGGCATCTTGTATACAAAGTTTAAATGCTTGGGATATATGTCTCATAACATAACATCCATTGTTCTTGCATCGTCATTGTTATTATTGGCCTCACCATCGTGTCCTCTGAGATATCAAGATGGAATTTCGAATCAACATACCTTGATAGCCAATATGATTGAATCCTCCTTATTCAACCAACTGTATCAACACAATTATATGGATTTCCTCTGTTTCCTCAAGGATATTCTAAGTCTCGAAGACTTCTACAGAAATTGTTATCTTAAACAAATTCTACCCAATCTTAACCAAACTAAAACCTATCGCGGATTATACCCAACTCAAATACTTTTAAGTCACTCATTGTCACGTCCCCTCCCATCATAACAGTGCGATGGAGAGGATCGTGACGCTATAATTGGGCAGCTAGCCCCATGAACTTATTAAATAAGCATTCACATAATATAAAAGAACATATGGAAATGTATAATTATAAGAAAACACAGTGGAATTAATTTCAATAACACATCCTTCATACATTCACGATATTCATCAAATAATAATTGCAAAGTTAACACAAGAGAGTACTTATCTTATAACAAAGTAGTCCCAAGCAACCAACTATGCATCTGCAATGTTCCACCCAACCATAGGCTAGTTGTGCTTATCAACCTCTTGATACAACTGCCACCCCCGAGCTGGGCATGATTTCTACAAGGACCCAGGGAACAACAAACTCACACATAGCCAAGCATACACCAAGATGAGCCAAGCCAATCTACAATTGGGTTTATCAGGCTGCTAGGAAATGGAAAGGAAGAATTGCTAAGCTAGTGAGATCAAGCACAGAGCCAGGGATACCTCTACAAGATCTATCTAGCTTGGCACCCACAATGCCTACACACCCCACTCAAGGAAGTATTCCCTTCACCAATGCACAGTCCCTCAGGCCATACCTTCCAAACTAGACTGTCTAAGGTGTGCATAGAAGAGTAGCCAGCCCTCTTGATCTTCTTGAGAGGTTACTCCCTCCACTAGGTTTATCAAGCCAATTCTGTCCACTACCACTCCAAGTTTCTTTCTCACAGGTTCAAATCAAAACAGGGATGCACATAACAGCAGAACCACACTTATTGGGCATGATAAAACATTTCTACAGTGGGATGCCCAAAGAGGGGTTTTCTACCAATTCAGAAAAACGTGGGAAACCCAAAAACAAAATGGCAATTGGGGAACAACCCTGGAGAGCAGAAATCGTTTTCAGAAAAACGCCCATGTGTATTTCGGGGCAAAAACGACCTCCATCATAGTCCCAAATTGTGGCCCTTCTCTCCTAGCTGCTGTATATGCAAAAACGAACTCCCATGCATGGAAAATGTAGGAAAAATGGTGAAAAACATGATGCGGAAAGACCCAGTAGTTCAGACTGCGTGAGAGAGGAAAGACTATGGGTTCAGAATGGCTTTGGGCACCATTTCGTGGGTGTTTTCTTGCCGAAGAAGCAAAAATACGAATTCCCAGGTTGATGGCTTGCCCATGCACGAAATTGGCTTCCATACCTCTCCATTCCCAAGGCATTAACTGCCTCAACCAACTCTTGGAAGAATTAAATGATTGGGTGCATAACCCAAAATGGGTAGTTGGTGGTTTATGGGTTTTCTCATTGACATATGGATTAACACCACTGGCTCAAGGGTTTGAATAATTTCCCTCTCTATTCCTTGTAGAATCATGCCCCCATCTCTTTGTTGCATTGCATAGCTAGTTGTGGGTTTTTCATTAAAATTCGTATTTACATGATGTCTTAATTTACATTGTCCCTATCTAGCACAAGAACCATAAGCATCTATTTTTAATTGCCGATACATAAAACGCTAAATCAATGGTGGGGCCTTGGCCTTGAGCTCCTCACCATGATTAAGTAACAATATTTACATCATTTATGATTTAATGCGAAGGGGGTCAAAATGGGGACGTGACACTCATTATTCTACAAGTGGAATATATATGAAGATTTATAATTTCATGTATATTCTAACCACTTCTTCCTACCTTCAACAAAATTGCCACTTTGTTTACTTTTGTCATGTAGATTTGATCACATAGATTTAGATTGTTTTCCTCATCAGGGTTCATGTCCAAATTAATTGATTACATATATCAATTAAACATTCACCATAATCGAAAGTATTCATTCGCAAACACAAATAATTTCAACGTACAAGAACCCAAGATCTTAATCTCTAGGGAGCGGCTTGGCCAAAGGGCATTTGTTTCAATGGATGGTTTCAAGGATAGAAAGAAGTGAAGCACTCACTTGTCAAAATAGGTATTTCAGGTCTATATTTCATGATTGGTGGATTTGAATTTGGTACACTAGGCAATTCTGGTGTTTTTTTTAAGAGATATTTTTGAACATTACAATATTATCTCAAATGTGTCCAAGTATTTTGGAAGTTGCATCACTTTCACTCTACTAAATCCTAACATCTGCTCTAATTTTATTGGGATTCCAGAGGTTGATTATGTTATTGGTGATTTGGTCTCTTGAGTTGAATTGCATTGTTTGAGATGTAGAGTACCTTGACAATTCCACTGCATCAAAATTTAATAGTTTCTTGTATAAATGTTTTGTTTTGAATTTCTCTTTAATTTTTGTGTCAATTCAATAAGTGTGTTCAAGGTTGTTTATGGTGGAGAATTCCAACTTCATATGAATGTATTGGTGCAAATATTGTGGTACTCAAGAATCTTTTGAGACTCGGATTCCTGTATTTCAAGGTGTGTTGTTAGGATTATGGAATTGGTTGGGGTAGTCTTAGATTGACTGATCTTGATTGTCTCCATGAACCTTGACCATATGACTATAAGGCTCTTCCTCGTTTGCACATTGTTTTCTATGTGATTCCTTTAGTTAAGTATTGTTTGAGCAAACTTTCTCTTTTCAAAGGTGAGTTTGCACTTGTAATTGAAATGATTGATTACACAATAGGTTTTTTTGTTGCTGGAGCCACTCTTTTAGTTCTTTGACATCACTTTTATCTTCAAACTGGAGGATGTAAATGTGCATGTGAAAAATAAATTGCTCTTCCATTTGTTCATTAGTAGGTCCCTAATTAAACTTTGCATTGCAATTAAAACTTGTCAGTCTCTTAACACCAGATGCATTTCTCTTAAGGACCTCAAATCTCAATTAATATTATATTTAAACATGTGTTTCCCTAGTTATCATTTGTAGGGTCCTGATTGTCCCAACCACTTTGAACATTGTCTTGTTTCTAAGCATATTTATCTATTAGAATAAATGGTTTGTTCATCAATGGCCATTTCACTTAGCCATTCCAGGAATCGGAGGAAATGGGCACTTCACCATTCTTTAGATCAAAACATGAAGTTATGGATCTAGATATTCTAGACAAGCATCAAGATTCAAGACATAAATAGAAGGTATAGTGTTTGTAAGATGAGGCGTGAAAATTATGGACACATGAAAATGATTTTTATATCAATGATCTTGATTTCTATAATCATTTTCAACTTATCATTGCTTGCATGGATCTGTCCTGCTAGGAAAATTGGCAATTTGAAGAGTTAGGGCCTCATTCTACATCCATTCTTGAGTCTAAATTTCAACCTGTATATCTAGACAAATGCTGAGACAATATTAGAATGTAGATCAAGAAAAATTAAGATGATAAACTATAGTATCATCATGGAGACATGCATGTTAAAAGAAAAGTATATTTCAATATTAGAGCAAGTAGAGTCTGGAAAAACTTCAGGATGGTGAATTTAATAAATAGTAAATTCCCACTCAGTGATAATTAAAACAATATATATAAGGGTGAAAATTTACAGGAGAAGGCATCACTCATACATAGAAAGGACCATTGTCTCTATTTCACCCTTTCATCTTACCCATCTGTAATTCCATACATTATAAGTCTAATACCTATGTTTCGCTGGAAAAAAATAGTCTAATACCTATGTCAGGCCTAGACATAGAGATCTCCAAAAAGGTTGATGATGTTGACATAATTATGCAGTTTATATATCATGTGTGCAAATTTGTTTATGTTCAACATGCAATAGTTGCATTCAATGTTTTAGAAATTGACAAAAGTTGAAATTGCTTAAGTAAGATGAACTTGTTATTATAAAAATTTTGTGTAATTTTTAATGTATAGAAGTTGAAGATTATAGCTTTAGTTCTTCTAGTTGTATTTAAATTGTAGTGCACAGACACTGTTGGATTCCTTTAGGGGGACCTCACATAGTTTTATATCTTATTTTCTATTAAGGGTGCATGTAGTCTTCAACAAATTATGTTATTAGCGATATAATTTGATTTATGGTGTTTAATACCAAGTAGGATTTTTCATCATATTATGCCCTCTTTTCCCTCGGGCACATCCATAAATATTACCCCAATATGTTGGAGCTACTGGAATTGGAATTTACACGAGATCCTCCAAAATATGGTTTGCATATTGTATTCTAGGATTCACTGGCTCCATTTGCATGTCTAAAGTTCCAATAGTTCCAGAAATTTCCTACAGATTGAAATTCATTGTCAATGACTCAATTACAAAGATTTCAAGGTCTCTTACAATTCAAAACACCTCACTGTATAAATGCAACCAACACTTTTACATTTCATGTCTACGAAATAGTGTGTGGCTACGAGCACAAGCAAAGTAGCCTCAAAGAGGTTTCCACCAAAAAAGGACAAAAACAAGAGAGCAGGTGAGCATGGGCTAAAGGACCTCAAGGATATTGTCATTGGACAATCACTAGGCACCAAAAGAATTTAGCAGAACGTGTAAATTTTGTTTGAATCAAAATGAAGTTAGGTGAAAAGTATGTAGTGTCACGTTCAAGCTAAGGATCTCACATAAGGCTTGACAACCCTATCGATGATCCTCATGCCTTGGGCTGCTCTAAAAGCCACTTTAAATAACCCACGTTAAGAATTATACCTTTATTCAAACGCCCTCCGACCATTTGATTTTTTTTTTTTTTAAACTCAGACATCGTCGCTATAGCGACGGAACTTACTTCATATTTTTTTACGCGGTAACTCTATTCCGTGGATATAGAGACGACATATTCATCGCTATAGAAAAGGAACTGTCTCTATAGCGACGTCCATCAAGTCCCTTGCAGTCATATTTCATAACTAAGGAACCGTCGCTATAGCGACGTCTGTCAAGCCCCTTGTGGGCATATTTCATACCCAAGGAACCATCGCTATAGCGACGTCCGTCAAGCCCCTTGCGGGCATATTTCATAGCCAAGGAACCATCGCTATAGCGACGTCCGTCAAGCCCCTTGTGGGCATATTTCATAGCCAAGGAACCATCGCTATAGCGACATCCATCAAGCAAATGGTGGTGACGGATTTTCTATACAAGAGATGATCATTTCGTCGCTTGTATAGAAAATACATCGCTATGTTGTGCACGGAGCGTCGCTATAGCGACGTTCCGTCAAGCACATGGCGACGAATTTGCTATACAATCGAATCTCATTCCATCACTTGTATAGCAAATCCGTCGCCATGTTCTTGACGGAACGTCGCTATAGCGACGATTAGTTATCGGTATAGGGACGGCTGGACCCATACATCGTCATGATAGCCACAGAGTATTGTTAGCCGGGGAAAGCAACTAAGAAGTATTTTTCGTCGCTATAGCGACGACTAACTGTTGCTATAGCGATGGCTTTACGTTGCTATAGCGATGGCTTTACGTTAAACATAGTCCACACACGCCACGTTTCATATCTTTCACGTCGCCATAAAACGTTCAAAGTGTTGCTGCAGCGACGAAAATGTTGCCACAAAAATATGGGGTCATTTTCGTCGCTATAGCAACTCATAAGAGTTGCAATAGCAACGATTTTCCATTAGAAAAATGTGCACATGTACTAGTGTGTGCATAATGAAGAAGGCCATGTATGACCTCAAGCAGGCACCATGAGCATGGTGTTGGGCGCGAGCCAAGAAGAGGGAGTTATGAAGTCAAGTACAGTTAGGCGAGGCCTGACATTGACCATTTTGGGGAGAAAAGCGACTCCACAAATCCTGGGCAGAGGGTATGGAGCGAAGATTAGTTGAGAAGAAATGGCATGTTTCCTTAATAAAGACAAAGTACTAAGGAAAACCCAAGGTGGTTGGCGCAATTAAAGGATGAGCGATGACCTGACTGCTATAGAGTAGGAAGTTAAGAAGCGGAGTAGTGTAAAGGACACACCACTACAAAATTCAGAGGTGCATTGTCAGAGAAATCCTCAAAGTCAGAAGAAGCGGCACCAAAGGGACAACGAAGTTAAAGCTTAGCGTGGTCTATAGGAGAACCACGGGGGTTTTTGGGTTTTGGGTACTATGGGGGTTGGCACATAGTTATTGTAATATGTGACCTTCAGGCACACTTATATATAATGGTAGTTTTGTATGAGGAAGCGTTGATTTTGGTTGGTCACTTTGGGTCATTGAGATAGAGAGAGAGGGACAGACTCTATAGTTGAGTGTGTAGAGATCTGATTGTAGAGAAGAGTCTGCAGCTGAGTGCGCAGACTGGAAACGCTACCCTTCCAAGTTAATAGAAAGAAACGTTCCTATGGACGTAGCTCCCGCCTGGGAGTGAACCACATAAATCAATGTGTTTATGTATGTGAGTTTATGAAGTGATTTGTATACAAGTTTATGGTGTGTTTATGTATTTAATTTCATATGTATGTGAATGGTAATCGTATGCTGAGTAAATGGAATACATGTGTATGAATGATACAGATGAACAATTAGAATGATAAATGCATAGCTAACTGGTGAATACAATAGAGATTCAATGTAGTTCTGTATACTATTGATAGCTTCAAATTGCGAAGTCATCGGTTTATTATATCCGACTTGTCGATGTTAAATAGGACTTTTAGCGAGGTTGTTAACCACATCTGTACATTGCCACAGTTATAGAAGCTTGATTCTATAACCCCCCATATTCGCTTGGAGTGAGACTTTAGCATGTTTACAGGTTGATGCCGAAAGGGCCAGTGAAGGGGGTTTTGTTGTTGTTGTGCTGAACTTCGTCGAACCCGGGTCTACCTAAGCAATCCAACAAATGGTTCTGTTGCCGACTTTGGACTGACATTCCAGTGATGTGTCATGTTGATGTGGAATCCAGAGAAGAGTGGAGTACAAAATTGGGTGAGTCAGATAGAACGTGAGTTTGTGAAGAAAGAAAACAGACATTCTCGGCTTACTACAGAACAATGGCTACACAGATACATATTTACTGAGTTGCACGAATTTTTCTTCGCATATTTTTCTAACGAGTTACATGAGTGGATATCTAGGGTAGCAGAAAGAAAAAACAGTTTTCAGGGTGGAGAACCTACACTTTGGAATCCATAGTTGATTCAAAGGATTAAAGGGATTAATAACCAGATTTCAAGAGCAGTAGACTTTTGGCTGGATAGCTTGTTGGAAGGCTACATTACAGAGTTTGCTATGGACACTTTGAATTCCTACAGTGCAGCTGAAAGATACTTTTTCAAGGGATTTAGAGGTAAGTACTTGAACAACCTGCGTTTATGCAGTAAAATGCTATTAGTTAAAAAAGGTGTGTTAAGAATGCAGTCAGATTCCTAGGGTTTGAGTCTGTAATGTTAAAAAACACATATAATGACACAAACAAATACATTGGCATTTTGCATACTGGAAAAAGATATAAACTTAGCACTAGAAAGAGGTCTCATGAAGTTGAACCTCACACATTCCTAGAAACTGAGTTAGAGAGTGATAGAAACTCGTCTCAAGCTGAGTCTGGTAGCGAGACAAAACCTAGACATATTGGCTATCATCCTATCACTCCGCAGAAACCTATAGTTGTTGAAAGAAATATTATTGGTTCGCAGAACACTAGTAGTAGTAATACTGTAGGAACAAGTACAAAGAATCAACCGAGTGGTGGTGTAGCTCCACCATTTCACTCCATATCTAGTATTGTAGTGTTTCGGAACCTTACACCTCCTAGAAGAAGAATGGCATATGATATAAAGCTACCCATTTTTAAAGGAACCGGTCTAGAAGATCCAAAGCAACATTGGTTTCTTTGCGATGCTATATGTAACGTTAAACAAGTACAAGACAATGACATAAAGCAATCCCAACTAGTCACTACATTCAGAGATAGAGCTTTAAAATGGTTCATGAAATATTCCATTGGACAGAACAGAACACCAGCTGATGTCATAGCTGCATTGATTAGAGAATTTAATAATCATAAATCAGAGTCTCGATGCATTATAGATTTGAAAGAGATAAAACAGAAATGTAATGAGACTATGTGGGAATTTGATCAAAAGTTCAAAGCCTTGTTGGATCAAGTTAGATTTGACATTGCACCACAACAACACTAAGAGTGGTTTATAGCTGCGATGTTTCCCTACATTAGATTACCATTGATACAACAGAAGGTTGATTCACAAAAAAAAGCATTGGAAATTGCGATGAAGCTAGAAGCTTCTCCCGTAAGAGAAACTAGCGCAGGTATGGTACAAATAAAGACACAACTAGCAAACCTGACATTACAGCTACAGGATATACAAAAAGGAAAAGAAATAAGAGAAGAGGTTTGATGTACTAAATGTAAAGGTGAAGGATATTCCAAGGAACATTGTCTTGTATTCAGAGATTACCTTGCCAGTGGGGCACCAAACCCTTTAAATCAACCTCATGGACCATGGTGCGAGATTTGTCGATGTAGAGGACATCGACCAGAGGACTGTTATCTACTTGTTGATGCCTCGGATATCGTAGCATCAATCACAAAGGGATTCTCCCCGATAGATTATCCCAATTATATTATCTACCGTTTGGTATAGGGAATCCGTCTGGTTAGCGGTTCCGGCAACCGTGGATTTGGAGTTTTATTCCAATTATACCGGTTATGGCCCGATCCACCTTTCTTTTGGATTTTATGTTTTATAATGAAATGCAAGTCCCTAGTCTAAGTTTTAATCTAAATGCAAGAATGGAAAAAACAGATCTAAGTTTAAAACCGAAATAAATGTAACTATCCCTGCAAGGAGCGAATTTAAAATATAAGCATTGAGCTGGAGGAATTATCTTAAAGAAAGAACAGATAGCTATTAGATCTGAAAGAGAAAGCTACAACAAAGATAAAGATATCAGAAGATAGCTCCTGATTTAATATAAAACACATTCATTGCTTATAAAATAGAGAAATCATTTGCACAGAAAAGAGTAAAAATCATTTGTTACAAAGAAATAATTCAGACAGTAAGAATGATCTCACATTAAAGTAAGGAAGCCACCAGAATAATCCAATACACATCCATTCTTTATTCCCATGCAAAACGTCCTCTCCAGGCTTTCATTAGAAGATTTTATTTTCTTGGAACGTATACAAGACAGCCCGTACAAGTCTCGAAAATAATTCCCTGCCAAAAGTCCTGTTCACTACTTCCTAACTTCTATTTATAATTACAAAAATGCCCTTTGGGCTGCCACCTGGCCTTTTACACTTGTCATCTACAGGAATTTTCTTCTATAACAGACAGAATGTGACTCCCTTTTTCATTACAGAAATTATTATAAAAGAAAATAGGGACAGCTGTCCCATAGTTCCACGTTTTTACACATCTGAAAAGCCCCAAAAATACAAAAATCAAAATTAACGCTCTAACTCAGCGCTTTCACTCCTGCACGTGTGCTTCAGCTTGAAGAGGGTCGCTCAAACCAACAGTTGTTGCTGCTGTTGCCTTAGGAGAGGCACTCAAAACCACTGGAGCTGCTGCTTCTACTTGGGAAGAAGGAGTTGAGCCCACTGTTATTTCTGCTGCTGCAGGGAGAGAAGAAAACGAGCTAGCTGCTGCAGCTGTTGTTGCCGGGAGAGAGGACTCCGGGTTTGCTGCTACAGCTGTTGCTTCTGATTTTTTCTCTACCTCTGCAATATAACTATACCAAATGCCAGTGTCCCTTATGACTATGTTTGCGAAAGCAGGGAGCAAGATTTTCTGAGAAGTCACATTTTTTCTAAGCTCTGCTCCAATGCCTTGAACTTCCGTTACTGCAGCTTGATGTACTTCTTTAAGCAAATGGATGTGGACTGATGACATTCCAATATAATGTTGGAGGTCGTCAATTGCTAGGACATCAATTTTCTTCACATATTCGGTTTGGATGCCCAGTTATTCCTTTAGTTTAGCCAAGCGTTGTTCTTCACCCAGGAAGTCATCAAGGGATTGCGCGAAATTCAATTTGCACCTGTCATGCACTCCTTGGATCCTTTGATATAGACTGTTGATCCTATCCCTTGTTCCTTGCACACTGGCCATTAGCTTACTACCACAGTTTCTGCAGAAGTCCAAAAGGGCTATATCTTCATTAAAACCCTCCACAGACTTGAATGGGAGATGTGTGGGGAAATCCACCTTTCCTTCTCGCCATTCTATCTGGCTCAGGATGTTTTCCTTAACCCGAGTGTGCTTAGCTTTAAGCCTATGGGCCTCTGCATTAACTTCTTTTAGCCTGACCACCATGGCCTTGAGCTTGCTAACTTCATTAGTGATTAGCTCCTGAGTGTCATATATTTGCTTCAGGATGCTGCAGGACAGCTCATGGAAGGGAGACATGTCCATCGTTCTGCTCTCAGGTTGCTCTAATTGCTCAGCTAATGCCAGCTTGTCTACTTCTAGCTGGGACACTCTGGCTCCTGCATCGTTCTTTTCTGCTTCCACAATCATCATCAAGACTGATAGTTGTTCCTTTTCTTCCTCCAGCTGGTTATACTTGTTTGATAACTCTTTATGTTCGACAGATAGGTGATTATACTTGTTCACCACAAGATCCCTGTAGGCTTGCTCATTAGCCACAATATGTTGTAGCATATGAGCTCTCCTCTTTGTCGATGCATTTTCTCTAATTATATCACCTACATTGTTCAGTGATGCTTTTGCTGTCTCTACAATTGCGAATGCCATAGCTAAGGGATCCTTATTTGTATTCCGCATTACAGTGATCTCCTGGTGGGTAATAATATCCTCTTGGAAGAGTCTTTTGATCCTCTCTTCCGATTTAAGGACCATTGCTTTCCTTTTCTTGTCATAGACAAATTCATCCCACCTGGATACCGTATGTTCTCCTGATGGAGTGTATGGGACAATTGGGAGGTCCATAATGTCTATTTCTACCTCCGCTGGTGGGGTCTGGACTACCTAAGCTTGATTTGTTCCCACATTTTGGGTACCAGAGCCACCAGCCTGTGCTGCGTCTGCCTCCATGTTTTGAGTGCCGGAGACACTTGTTTGAGGTATGTCAATTTCCATGTCCTGTGCACCGGAGCCTCCTGCCTGGGCATCTTCACCTGCTTTAAGCTCTTCTTCTGCCTTCCATTCTACCTCAGTTCGTTGCCCTTTCTCTTCTTCCTCAGCTTTCAGCTGTCTTTCATCTTTAGCCTCCTTTTGCTGCTGGGATTCCTCAGCTTCTTTGCGTAGCCTCTCATTTTCTGCTTCTTGCTGCAATCTGACAACTTCAGCCTCTTGCAGCAACCTCGCTTCCTCAGCCTCCTGCTGTAATATGGCTTCTTCAGCTTCTCGTAGTAACCTTGCTTCCTCGTTTAATCTGAGCTCTTCCTGAGCTCGGGCCTCATCGGCTTCTTTCTCCTTCTGATGACTAGTTTCCTGGGTCCTGGTAGAGCTAGAACTTGCTCCACTGCCTTGGCAAACGGTTCGCAGCTTAGCCATGTTGCTGATGCCTCTGAATACCTCCTCCTCGGCATCATGATAATGAGAGTACTCGAAATGAGCATAAATCTCCTTACAATGCTCGGCCACTTTTCCCTTCCTGTCATTCATGTGGAAGATTACCTCACCGAATGATCCAGGAGGATCCAAGAAGGCAAAATTTTTGAAGTCCTCCAATCTCATCAAAACCAACACTAGATCGAAGGGCTTGTCGAGACGATTCCAATGGCGTTCGTTTCACCTCAAACGGACTTTGTATGAGAAAGTTATCGCGCTTTGTTGTATTGATGAAACAAGGAAAATGGAGGTGCCACGTGGCACCACTGGCAGGGTGACACGTGGCATCCATACAAGATGACGAGGTATTGACATGGACCAATGAGGCTGAGACATGTGGCAACTCCCGGTTGGTTAATAAATGCCACGTGGATGATAAGTGGTGAGGTGGCATCAAGTTGGCACCTAACAAGGCATTGACATGGACCAAGGAAATGAAGACATGTGGCAACTCCCGGTTGGTTGATGTATGTTTATGCAAAAGTATTCACCACTCTTGCAAAAGTATTCACCACTCTTCACAAGATTCGATCCCCTCCCATTGGCACAACCACCACGTGGGACATGCCACTATTTAAACACATGTGCTTTTAACAAACTTTAGTTATGGAGCGCCACCACATGTTAAGGGCTTAAAGTGGGTTTGTGGAGCACCACCACATGTGGCATAACAAACTTTGGTTATGACTTTTAAAGGGGTTCGAATTAGTTATAAGGTTAAAAGTGGGTTTGTATGGTTCTTATATGGTTGTAACCATATTAAAAACCAACCAAAAGGGAATGCCTTTTTAAAAGGTATTTTAAATATGTTTGTTTTTATTTATTAAAAAAAAAAAAACAAACCAACTACATAAAAACCAATTTGGAGAGTTGTAACCATATGCCTATTTAGGCCACATTGTTGTAACTTGAGAAATCATGAGGAGAATGTGATGAGGGCTAACTCAAGCCTATATAAACCCCCTCATATGCCATTTGCCACTCATGCTTTGGAGTAGAGACTTTGTAGCTAAAGGAGAGAAGGGAGATTGTGTAGCTCTGCAGGAGGAAGGTACGAGTGTTTATACTCGTTTTACACCGTCTTCAGGCTTCGGAGTTGCTGGAAGCAGTCTTGTTGTGTTTTGGGAAGCGGTTCTCTTCCTGGCCATTGTCGCCAAGGTATCATTGTATTATTGCCATGTATTTTGCCTTTATGCTGAGATTATAGATCGGCCCTCCTATTGAGAAGCAGGCCCGGAGACGTAGTCCATCCTGGACGAACTCCGTTATCAACTTGTTGTCTTTATGTGTGTATTGTCTATGATGTTTGGTTCTCTTCTTATGGATTTGTGAGCTTCATTCATGCTCTTTATGCAATTCATGTTAACGTCATAGAGTAGAAAAGATCTTGTTTCCGGATCATGTGGTATCAGAGCAGGTCTATTTGACGTTGGATTGTGAGTGTGGATGCTCACGAGGGCTAAACTGCAAGCTGGTGAGGGTACATTAGAGCCTTACAATTCCTAGATCGGACGTGCACACCGAAGGAGGAAGATGGATGCTAATGATGCCCACATCGAGATGGAGGCAAACTTTCACAAGGTCTTCTATATGATGGCCGACAAGGTAGACAAGTTGTTTGCAGACTATGAAGAACGCATGGCAAAAGAAAGAAAAGGCAGTGAAGTAAAGAAGGAAGACAAAGAAGTGAAGGACGAAGGCAACGCTTCAGTTAACCAAGGGGAAGGTGGCGAAGAGCCTCTTGAGCCTCCCTCTTCACCTTCAGCTTCAAGCACAAGTTCAAGTGCTTCTTCCTCATCTCATTCTCAACATTCCAAGGTTCCTCACAAAGAGCCTCAAAAGAAGCCCTTATTGAAGCTCGATGTGAAGTTTGATTTGCCCATGTTCAATGGGGAAGCGAATGCAGAGAAGTTAAACAATTGGATAAGGCAAATTGAGGTCTATTTCCGTGTCCAGCAGATCGAAGAAGAAGATGTGAAGATTCAGTTGGCTTCACTTCGGCTGACAGGCACCGCACTTGTATGGTGGGAAAGCAAGCTTCAACAAGGTAGCAAACAAATGGGTAATCTTCTCTCATCGTGGTCTGCTTTTATTTCTGCTTTACATAAGCAATTTTATCCGTTGGGTTATGTTCAGAAGGCAATGATGGATTGGCAAAGTTTTAGACAAGGCAAGGGTCAGAGTGTTCAGAGTTTTACTGAAGAATTTAGAAAGAAAGCTTTAGAATTGAATATTGCTTTAGATTCTCCTGACACTCTTTTGAAGTACATTGGTGCTCTTCATCATTATCTACGCCATACTTTGCTGTTGTTGAATCCTACTAGTGTGGATGAAGCAAGTGTTCAGGCTACTCATCTTGAGAATAGGGGGAAGCATTTGCAAGAAGACCATCAGAAGAAGCCTTTCAAGCCCAACAACCACCACAAGTTCAAGAAAAAAGACAAGAGCAAGAAGACAGCTACTGCCAAGAAGGAAGGAGGAAAGCCCCATTGCAACCATTGCGATACTGATGGGCATGATGAAGAAAGTTGTTGGAAGTTGCATCCTAAACAAAGGCCAAAGCATTATGGAGGCAAAAAGAAGAAAAAGACCGTTGCAACAACGCAACGAGATTTGGGTTCCGACTCAGGTGACGAAACCATGATTACAGCCATGGGAATGCAAGATAACAAAACTCCTCATACTGGTTCAAGTTCTACTCATGTTTCTAAAGAAAATGATAAAAGAAGAAGTGAGTTGTTTCACATCAGAGTTGTGTCTAAGCATACAAAGATTGAAACATTATTTGATCCGGGTTCTCAAGTAAATTTGATCTCAGAATCAGTTGTTAAGAAGTTGGGCATACAGACTAAACCTCACCCCAAGCCTTGGGCATACAGACTAAACCTCACCCCAAGCCTTATCCTCTTGGATGGGTATGTGATAATGCTAAGTTGTAGGTGACTAAGCAATGCAGGTTAAGGTTTGCTATTGCTTCAAAGTTGATTGATGAGGTGGACTTAGATGTTGTTCCTCTTGACATCTGTGGTATCGTATTGGGAAGCCCATACTTGTATGATCGAAAAGCAGTGTTCTTCCGTCATGAGAACAAGTACCATCTCACCAAAAACGGGGTGGAGTACATTGTGAGAGCTCACAGTATGAAGGCTAACACCACTCTGGTTAGTGCAGGACAGATGAAGCGGCTCATCAACACTAATAAGAGATACATGCTCATGGTTGTGAGAGCAAAAGATGCTGAGGCATCCGATGCTTTCAAAGGTTGTGATCCTTCTCATAAAAAGGCTATGATTGATATTGTGGCTAACTATGATGAAATATTTTGGGAACCTACAAGTTTGCCTCCCAAAAGGGAGATTCAGCATGAGATCCATCTCCAGCAGGATGCCCCTCTTCCTAATGTGGGCATGTACAGGTTGTCCGCAGTTGAAATGGCAGAGATTAAGAAGCAGGTTCAAGACTTGTTGGACCAAGGAGTGATCAGACCCAGATCCTCTCCATGTGGTTCACCGATTGTGTTGGTGATGAAGAAAGATGGCACATGGAGGATGTGCGTTGACTATCGGGATCTCAACAAGATCACGATCGAGAATCGATACCCGCTTCCTCGCATAGATGACTTGCTCGACCAGTTGAAAGATGCTGTGTTCTTTACCAAGTTGGATTTGCACAGTGGCTACCACCAGATCAGAATTGCAGAAAGTGATGTGTGGAAGACGGCCTTCAAGACCAAGCAAGGTCTATTTGAGTGGTTGGTGATGCCCTTTGGGCTTTGCAATGCACCTGCAACCTTCATGTGGGTAATGAATGATGTTTTCCGGCCATTCTTAGATGATTTTGTCATTGTTTATCTAGATGATATATTGGTCTTTAGCAAAACTTGGGAAGCACATGTGGGGCATGTAAAACAAGTATTAGATACTTTGAAAAAGGAGAAATTGTATGTAAAATTGTCAAAGTGTGAATTTGGCAAAACTTCATTAGTTTACTTGGGTCATATTGTAGGAGGTGGAAATTTAAAAATTGATCCTTCAAAAGTTGATGTAATTGTCAATTGGCCTAAGCCTACTAACGCTACTGAAGTGAGAAGCTTTTTAGGAGCTGTTCAATATTGGAGGAGGTTCATTCAGAACTTCTCATACATAGCATCTCATTTGCATTCCTTAACAAGTGTGAAGAAAGCCTTCCAGTGGGGAGGAAAGCAGCAGAAAGCCTTCGACACATTGAAGGGAAAGATCAGCACTGCCCCAGTCCTAGCCTTGGCTGATTTGCAGCAGCCATTTGAGATAGAGACAGATGCCAGTGGATATGCCATGGGGGCAGTATTGATGCAGCACCGCAAGCCTATTTGCTACCATTCAGAGACTTTTACTCAAGCAGTGATCAACTACCCCACCTATGACAAAGAGTTGTATGCTTTGGTTCAGAGTGTCAAGAAGTGGAAGCACTACTTGATGGGTAAGGAGACGATCATCCATACCGATCATCAGCCCTTGCAGTATCTCCAGTCCCAGACTAAGCTCCAGCAAGCTCGTCATTTCAGGTGGATGGGATTTCTTCAATAATTCCATCTAGTGATCAAGTACAAAAAGGGTACTAGTAACAAAGTGGCAGATATGCTTTCTAGACCTCCTATTGTTGCATCTATTGTTTTGAAAAATGCTTCTTTATCCCATGAAAGTTATATTGAGCAGTATGCTACTGATGATGATTTCAAGGAGGTTTATGAGAAGCTAACCAATGGCATACAGGTGGAAGACTACTATTTGCAGGGAAAGTTGCTCTATCATTTGGGCAAGTTATGTGTTCCTATCAGTGAAAGAGTCCATGTAATACGAGAAGCTCATACTTCTCTTGTATCAGGGCATTTTGGGGTAGGTAAGACTTTGGCTCATTTGCAAAGACTTGTGTATTGGCCTCGCATGAAAGACATTGTAACAAAATATGTAAAGGGGTGTGTGATGTGCTCTACTTGTAAGCCCACTAATAGAAAATTGGGGCTGTACTCACCACTTCCTATTCCTTCCCATCCTTGGGAAAGCATTTCCATGGATTTTGTGGGGGGTTTGCCTATGTCTAGGAGGGGTCATGACTACTTGTATGTGGTCGTGGATAGGTTTAGCAATATGTGTATTCTTATGCCATGTAAAAAGCAGGTCACTGCAGAGCAGGCTGCTTCTCTTTTCTTTCAACATGTATGGGTTCACTTTGGACTCCCTATGTCCATTATCTCAGATCAGGACTCCCGATTCCTTGGAGAGTTTTGGACAAAATTATGGTGTATGATGGACACCAAGCTAAAGAGGAGCACCGCTTTCCATCCACAGACCGACGGACAGATAGAGGTAGTCAACATGACAGTTGTCCATTTGCTTCGAGGCTATTGCAACAAGCATCCTAAGTTATGGGATGAACAGATCCAGTATGTGCAGCATGCCTACAACAGGGCTATGCATTCTTCCACTCAGAGCTCGCCATTTGAGACATGCTTTGGGTACTTGCCAAAGACTCCATTGGAATTGAATTATGGGAGAGAGGTTGATTCAAGCACTTCCAAGGATGAAGACAAAGCCCGCAGGTTCATTCAGAGAGTTCAACAGGTACATCAAGCAGTGCAAGAGCAGTTGGAGAAGAGTCAAGCCCAGTACAAGGCTCGCCATGACAAGCATAGATTTGATCATCAGTTTCAGGTGGGAGATCAAGTGTGGCTTCACATCAGCAAGGAGAGGATGAAAGGAGAAGGCAAGAAGCTCAAGCCCATTAGATATGGTCCCTTCACCATCTTGGAGAAGATTGGGACAAATGCTTTTCGCTTAGAGCTACCGCCATACATGCAGATCTACTCAGTGGTGAATGTGGAGAAATTGAAACTCTATGAGCCTCCCATGATCATGGATGAAAGGGAGAATGTATCATTACCATCAGTTGATGAATTTGCTCCTGAGTACATGGATGAGCTAAAAGAAGATGTCATCTTGGACAAAAGGACAAGGACTTCTCGCAAAGGTGATGTTGAGTATCTTCGAGTGGGCATCAAAGGCACTCATCCAAGCAAAGCCAAGTGGATCGAGAAGGAGAAAGTGAGGGAGCAATTCCCTCACCTATCTATTGATTAGTAAAGGCTTTTGGAGGCCAAAAGCTTCTCAGTGGGGAGGAATGATCCAGGAGGATCCAAGAAGGAAAATTTTTTGAAGTCCTCCAATCTCAGCAAAACCAACACTAGATCGAAGGGCTCGTCGAGACGATTCCAACGGCGTTCGTTTCACCTCAAACGGACTTTGTATGAGAAAGTTATCGCGCTTTGTTGTATTGATGAAACAAGGAAAATGGAGGTGCCACGTGGCACCACTGGCAGGGTGACACGTGGCATCCATACAAGATGACGAGGTATTGACATGGACCAATGAGGCTCAGACATGTGGAAACTCCCGGTTGGTTAATACATGCCACGTGGATGATAAGTGGTGAGGTGGCATCAAGTTGGCACCTAACAAGGCATTGACATGGACCAAGGAAATGAAGACATGTGGCAACTCCCGGTTGGTTGATGTATGTTTATGCAAAAGTATTCACCACTCTTCACAAGATTCGCTCCCCTCCCATTGGCACAACCACCACGTGGGACATGCCACTATTTAAACACATGTGCTTTTAACAAACTTTAGTTATGGAGCGCCACCACATGTTAAGGGCTTAAAGTGGGTTTGTGGAGCGCCACCACATGTGGCATAACAAACTTTGGTTATGACTTTTAAAGGGGTTCGAATTAGTTATAAGGTTAAAAGTGGGTTTGTATGGTTCTTATATGGTTGTAACCATATTAACAACCAACCAAAAGGGAATGCCTTTTTAAAAGGTATTTTAAATATGTTTGTTTTTATTTATTAAAAAAAAAAAAACAAACCAACTACATAAAAACCAATTTGGAGAGTTGTAACCATATGCCTATTTAGGCCACATTGTTGTAACTTGAGAAATCATGAGGAGAATGTGATGAGGGCTAACTCAAGCCTATATAAACCCCCTCATATGCCATTTTCCACTCATGCTTTGGAGTAGAGACTTTGTAGCTAAAGGAGAGAAGGGAGATTGTGTAGCTTTGCAGGAGGAAGGTACGAGTGTTTATACTCGTTTTACACCGTCTTCAGGCTTCGGAGTTGCTGGAAGCAGTCTTGTTGTGTTTTGGGCAGCTGTTCTCTTCCTGGCCATTGTCGCCAAGGTATCATTGTATTATTGCCATGTATTTTGCCTTTATGCTGAGATTATAGATCGGCCCTCCTATTGAGAAGCAAGCCCGGAGACGTAGTCCATCCTGGACGAACTCTGTTATCAACTTGTTGTCTTTATGTGTGTATTGTCTATGATGTTTGGTTCTCTTCTTATGGATTTGTGAGCTTCATTCATGCTCTTTATGCAATGCATGTTAACGTCATAGAGTAGTAAAAATCTTGTTTCCGGATCACCGAAGTGGAAGGCTTTCAGCTCCTGAACAAACTCTTCGGCTGAGGCAACCCCCGAGAACTTGTAAGCTCCTATGAAGAAAGGTAGAGGGGGGAAGGAAGCCTTATGCTGCTTGTTGAGCATGGCTCCAATTCCATCCAGGAAGATTTGTCTTACTACCTCCTTAAGGACCACATAATCTGTAGCATATCTCGGCAAAATATATGGAGCTTTAGTTCCTCCAAACATTCTGAGATAGGTTCCTTGATTCGAGAAATAAAAATCTTCATAATTTTCAAGGACTTCCATGGCATTCTCCGACAGGCAGTTGGGCTCTTACTTGAATAGCTTCTCATATAGGGGCATGACGAACCCCTCACAGATGGGCTTATAACTAGGCTTGTAATTATGAGCCCACAACATCCTGAAAGCGGTATAAACCGGGGTGGTGGCCTTATCCCATGTGCAGCCCAATTTGGGGAAAGATACCTTGGCCAAAACACAATCAATAAGATATGAGGACATGAAAAATTATGCCTTCTTCAAGGCCAGTCCTTCTCTTGCAGCAACTACCATTCAGGCTAAACTATATGACAGGAGAGTGGCCCAGTCAAACACAGTTCCCTTAAATGCCACGAAGTGGATGATAGGGACCCACTGAATCTTGTACACAGTGCCATCTGGCATGCCGAAGATTCTGCACAACATCAAGGCGATCAACCTGAAAGGAGGTCTCAGATTCTGGACGTCGTATTCGTTGTTACCTTTATTTCTCAAATGCTTTCCTGCGACTAGTAGCTTTTTGGCCATTTCAACGTTGTTCATCTGGCCCAGCCATTCATGAGTCAGAGATTGCTGGGCGCAGGGAAATTTGTAGGTCGCGGCCAGGTATGCTGGGTGAAATGAGGCAATGGCTATCTTCCCGCTGTCATGAATTACTCTTCCTTCCGCATCGACATGTTGGAGTATCCACCCGATTACCTCAGAACATGGGAACAGCTCAGGGCGGGTAGCAGCCCTAGCTATGCCTGAGGCTTTGATATTGAGATAGATCTGCCCCTCTTCTAGCAACATGTCTGGGACATCTTGGTCTCGGATCATCCTATAGATGTCACCCCAGCGGATTTCTGGAGGAATACCGGTGGTGCACCTAGTATCCTGGAGTGTGGTCTCAGTTTTAAGTGGTGTAGGTTGTTTTTCTGTCATTTTAGCCTTCTTCCTGCTACCTTTTGGCATTTTGACTTATCCCTGATAGCAACCAAACACAAGTCATTATAAAATTGAGCAACATACTGTGAGATTTTAATAGAGAGCATCACCATTTTAACATGTCAATGAGATAAATGTAATGTGAAGCTATATGTTAGGAAGCAAAATACACCATTTCAACGAGAAACATAATTATAGAGATTTGATTCTTTAAAGGGACGGGTTCGGAATGCTCCCTAAAGGATAGGTATGTCGAGGGAACAACCTGCTCTCGGTTTGGCTCTAGGGGAGATGATATCTTCCATGGTTGCGGTTCAAATGGCTAATAGCGGGGTAGCTTAGGTTGGGATAAAAAACAGTCCTACGACGAAATAAGGGGCCGCTTTCCCCACTTATAAACATGCGAGTACGGGGCCGCTTTCATATTCATGAACTGGCGAGGGCTTCGACCGCCATTGCTATTTGTGGCACTTGACGAGGTGTTCTATGGTAGGCTTGAACAGGGACGATGGCGCCTGGCTTTAGAATTTGAATTGGGTAGTGGCTATGCCAGGACTAAGGCTTATGAAAAAGCCCGGGTGGCTATAGTTTTAGCTTTCGGCTGGGGACATGAAAAGTCCATGGGGCCTCGGTGATTTTAAAATAATGAAGTATGCAGCCAGTGTCTACAAGCCACGTCTGAGACGAAAAGAAAACTTGAAAAGTAATCTACTGTGCAGATGAAGCAAATTTCACGGTTAGAATCCTACCTGGTAAACGATGAGGTGGCTGAAGTGAACGCGGACGTGGATGAGTGAGTTGAGCTGGAGCGGTTGCGCGACGTTCCACGGCGTTTTCCAATCGAAAAATAATAATGTTTTGACTCGAACCCCCACCGTTTATTTAAATAGATCGGGCACATGCGGGGTCTTAATACGGTGGGTGGCGCATTAAAAACGCGGCTTTAAGATTGGTACGTTGGGGTCATATCAAACATTCTCGATAAGTGCGCGCGACCGCCACCCGCGGGATGGACTCGCGAATTTCACCCGCCACTGCGGAAGGTTACGCTGAACTCCCTCGGTGTTTCGGGAGAGATTGACGAATCTTTGCGCAATTCAACGAAGATAAGTGGATCGCTTGCGGAACCATTCCGCGAAGCTTCCCGCCGTTTCGGAAGGAATTGGCGAATGGCTTCCGCGAAATGAACGTGAACATGAAAGTCTTTCGGTGGCCCCTTTTCGGGATGATAACGTGAAAGCTTCCGAAATCGTGGAAAGCTTTCGCAAATGGATTCCGCAGTTTCAGAAGGCTTCCGCGAATGCTTTCGCAAAAGGCTCTCGCAAACTTGAAAATTTTTCTAAGTATCGTCCAGGCTTCGAGAGCGCTTCGGAAAGCTTTTTCCATTAGCCTCCGTTGTTTCGGAAGGAATTGGTGAATGGCGCCCGACGTTTCGGAAGGATAACCTGAAAGCTCCCGCGGCTTCGGAAAGATAAAGTAAAGGCGCCTGCAACTCAAACAAAAATTTCTAAGTCTCTGAGGGGTTTCGGAACGATAACCTGAAGATCTCCGCAAATGGCTTCCGCAATTGCGGGAAGGAAACTTGAATGGTTCCGCAAAAGTAGAAGAAATACTTAGGAGTTTTCAAAAGGAGCCCTTCGACGGCTTTTCGGGAGAATACGGCGAACGCCTCCAAAGTTTCGGAAGGATAGGTTGAACGTTTCCGCAGTTTCGCAAGGAAAAAATGCAAAGGATTCCGCAAATTTCAAAGAAAACTTCTAAGTTCTTTTCAAAGTTTCGGGGAGATTTGGAAAATGGCGCCCGCCGTTTCGGGACGAAAATCCGAATGCTTCCGCAACTTTCCCATAATAATTTTGAAGACCCTTTTCGAGAGGCTTATGCTAAAGGTTCCTGCCGTTTCGGGCAGAAAAGTTGAGTACTTCCGCAACTGCGGGGGCTTTATAAAATCGTTCCGTGATTTCCAAGAAGACTTCATGAATTTTACTCTTAGAGGAAGGAAGACTTGGAGTGGTTCATAGCAAGATTTTCTGTTAAAAAAAAAAGTTAAAAGCTGGGAATGGCCTCTTAAGGCAGCCTTTCTAAAAAAATTGAAAGGAGGGGCCCCAATATGTACAAAATTTTGGGGGGGATGTTGCTGCAACAACACTACTCCAGAAGTATGTACAGACACCAAAGAACCTGTACTGCACATTTTGTAAGTCAGTTGGCCATGATGACACCAACTATAGAGCATATGAACTCATGATAGAAAGAAATCATGATGTCTACAGAGTTTGAGGAGAAATACAAAACAACAATGAGAATGCACATTATGATCAGGGTACATACAAAGGACATGGTGGATTTAAGGAAGAGGACGTAACACTGGCCAAGGACGAGGTAGAGGTCAAATTGTCTGTTATAACTGTGGTCAACCTAGACATTTAGCAAGAGATTGTCAGAAACCTTGCACTACTTGTAAGTATTATAAATATTATGACCATATCATTGAAGCATGTCCCATTTTGCTAGGAAAAATACAAGAAAAAATAACAGAAGGACATAACTAGAATATTCAGATGATCGCAACTGAGAAAATAAACGAAGATCACAACATCCATGTTGTGACGTGAAGTGGAGTTTTGACAGGAGATGACAGGAGAAACGAAGCTTCGAGTTATGATAATTACATAAACAAACCAAAGTCTACTGATGGACCTTGGGTGAGGAAAGCAGTTGGAAAGATACCCATATTCGACCCTAACGGAGAAAAATAAGTATTTATGGAAACCTTGCATGTTCTTGTCTCTCCACAGTGTTGTTAAACCCAATAAGAGCATGGGTACTCAAGAGGCTTGAATGGGTATTGGAAACTTTCCTACACTCACACTGAAGAGCACTAGAGGGATGGGTATGCCTAAGGGAATGTGAAGCAGATAATGGGTACCATCCTTGTGTTGTGTGAGTGGGTATTGTGGGTCCATACTAGCCTCCATTCAAGTGAGTCACCTTTGGATTTCCTCGAAGGAACCACTTGTTTGCATAGGAGAAGGGGCCATGGAATTGTATTCCCTTATGTAGCCTGATAAACCCAACATAGGTTCTAGCTTGGAAATGGTTGTTATATGATTGATAAACCCAGTCGGAAAGATGGCTTAGCATACTAGTTCATGGAATGCCTGATAAACCCAGTTAATGTATTGGCTTGGCATTGGTTATTAGAATGTTGTGGCACAACTAGCGTACTCACCTAACATTTGACTTATATGTATATACAGGTGGTCTGAGGCTTGCAAAAAATTGGTTACCTTTTGATGCACAACCTGAAGAGCACTGGAAGGGGTGGGTACACTCAAGAGACTATATAGCAGAGAAGAGGTACCATCCTTGTGTTGGGTGGGGTGGGTCTTGTGGGTCCTATGGAGCCAAAGTAAGATACTTTTGCAGATAAGTATTAGGTCTATTTTGCATGTTCTTGCTGATTTAAAGTGAATATACATGTGTATATGCTTCAACTATGGTTATGAAAATCCTGTTAAGGAATGAATCCTATGAGAACAAAATTGACATGTGAATTTACTTATTGTTTGAGAATAGGTATTCCTCGATGCAAGGACCTTGAAGGCATCTTAAGGATGTAGTTATACATGTGGTTTTCCTGAAAAGTTTAGTATGAGCAGCTAAGGATTGAGAAGAGATCCAATGGATGTTGCTGAAGAGAGATAGAGGCATTGCGATTACAACGGAAAAGAAGGACAAGGGACTTTATGAAAAATAAAGAGAACAACGAGGATGGTGTTATTCCAAGGGGGGGGATTGTAATACCCCAGGTTGAACCCTTGTAATGCATTAAATTAAATCGTGTAAATGATGTAATATCATTATAAAATCATGGTGAGGAGATCAAGGCCAAATCCCCACCGTCAATTTATCATTCTGCTATCGACAATTAAAAATAGATGCATTTGGATCGCATGCTTGCCTAGCATGATGGAAATCATAAATATGATGTAAATTTATTTTAATAAAAATACCCACAACTAGCTATGCAATGCAACAAGATTATAAGGGCATGATTTTTACAAGGAATACAGGGGAAATATTAAACCAATTAAGCCAGTAGTGTTAATCCAAGTGTCACTGAGAGAACCCATAAACCATCAGCTACCCTTTTTGACTTAAGCACCCAATCATTTAATTCTTCCAAGAGGTGGTTGAGGTAGTTATTATTTTGGGAAATGAAGAGGTATGGCTGTCCAAATTTTGTGTATGAGAAATCCACCATTTTGGGGGAAATCGTTTTTGCATCCCTGGGCAAGAAATGACCCACGAATTTGCTCCCCAACCCATTCTTGATGCATTATTTTTGTTCTCTCGTGATTTCTAGGCTA
Organism: Larix kaempferi; assembly: GCA_027924585.1. NCBI lineage: Eukaryota > Viridiplantae > Streptophyta > Pinopsida > Pinales > Pinaceae > Larix > Larix kaempferi. The sequence continues at coordinate 29,810,460 of BSBM01001102.1, read as the reverse complement.
GTTGGGTGTTTACCCGCATGTTTTTCCTGAGTTTTCCTCCATTTTCTCTAGCTGGGAAGTCATTTTTGGGTGGTAGAATGATTGGGAGGAAAGGGAATTCGAATTGGGGTTTCATAGAGGCCATTTTTAACCATTTTCAATGCTCAAAATACCCGTGGAAAAGTCATTTTTCTCCTTGTGGTAATTTTCCCCTCTCAAAATCCGTTTTTGATGTGCCACGATTTGGGAAAAACCCATGGAAATCTTGTTTTGTGCATCCCATAGTTAAAACATTTTTTCCATGTCCAACATTTGTGGTTGTTGTGTGTATGTGGGGATATATTGTTGTGGTTTGGGACATATGCATCCCCTATTTGGCTTGAACTTGTATGTAATCAACCAAGAGTAGAAGACGATTCAGAATTGGCTTGATAAACCTAGTGAAGAGTGTAACCTCATAACAGATGATAGGGATATGGATACCTTTCTATGCACACCCTGAAGAGAACTAGAAGAGAAGGTATGTCCTGAGGGACTATGGAGCAGTGAAGGGGATACTTCCTTGTGTTGGGTGTGTAGGTATTGTGGGGGCCAAGCTAGCTACATATGGTAGAGGTTATGATAGCTCTGAGGCTGATCTCACTATCTTAGCAATTCTTTCCTTTGTATTGCCTTTATAGCTTGATAAACCTAGTTCTGCACTAGCTTGGCTAATTTGTGGTATATGTTTGGCTATGCATGATTTGGTAGGTTCCCTTTCCTTGTCGAAATAATGCTTAGCTCGGGGGTGGCAGTTGTGTTGAGAGATTGATGAACACATTTGGCCTATGGTTGGGTGGAACGTTGCAGTTGCATAGCCAGTTTCTCGGGACAACTCATTTCAAGATAAGTATTTTAGTGTATTTCATTATGCAATGCCTTTAATTGATGCATGTTAAAATTGTGTTGATAAATTCATGTTAGATGTGTATAGATATAGTTTATTTACGTTGTGTATGTTTATTTGTATTACGCATCTGCACACTTGTATTTTGTTTGCATGAATTTGTGAATGATGATGGGGCTTATAATTCGAAAGCTCGTATTTTTAGTCATGTTCCCTCCCTTGAATTGGATTGATGGAAGGGGACGTGACAATAATTCTACTCTTGAAGGGAGAGATCATGTTAGTACCATATCCTAAACTTCCTACTTTAATGGCATTACTTAGGAGCTAGTAATTAATGTATGATACCATCTTATTTTAATAAGTCCCATTAGGTATTTAGTTGATAGTTACTCAATGTAAAAGGGTCCTCTTTATCAAAGAAGGCTTACTAAGTGGTTGTCACTCATTAGTGATGGCACCACAATTATTAAGGGAGAAACTATTTACAAATATAGTAGGCTATGTAATGTTTTGTCAAGTGTTGTTATTGTATTGGATCTTTGCTCAAAGGAGGTTTCCTCCCTCCACACCCCGTCCATGAAGAGGCTTGTGAACATTGATCTCTCTCTCTCTCTCTCTCTCTCTCTCTCTCTCTCTCTCTCTCTCTTCTAGATGATCAATACAAAGGTTATATTTTATAGGTTCTATATTATTGTATCCCTGATTTACTGTTATGTAGTTCATGTTTCTTGAATAATTTCTCTCTCTCTCTCTCTCTCTCTCTCTCTCTCTTCTAGATGATCAATACAAAGGTTATATTTTATAGGTTCTATAGTATTGTATCCCTGATTTACTTTTATGTAGTTCATGTTTCTTGAATAATTTCTTAATAATCAGTGTTTTTGATACTTAAGTACATTACACAATTATGATGCAAATTCGAAAGAATTCTTGCTACAATAACCAAAAGAGGAAGAGAAACTAAGAAAGTTTAGGATACATTATAAACAAGAATAGAAAGGTATAAATAGGCAAGGGGATGACTTCAAGGCATAGCTGTATAATAGGTTAGCCGTTGGAGGGACAAAATCATTACACATGGTTTGACTCCAAATTGTGGGTTTTACAACATTATGCTTCATTTTTCTAGCCCCCAAAGTGGTCCTTTGTTCTGCAAGTTATAGAACACATGCATGAAACCTCTTTATAAACCTACAATATACTTTTTACAAAAGGCCAAGAAGGGAAACAATGGTTTGACTCACTTTGACCCCTTAAATAATAAACCCAAATGGATCTGGGTTGCTAAGAGCCTACCTGAAGTTTTTAAAGTGATTATGGACCCAATTAAGGGCTCACACCACAAATTGGACCCATAAACTAACGAGGTATGCCAAATGAACACCCTAAATGGTTAAATTGAGTCAAACCGACGACCGAGGGCTAAAGTAAAATATGAAAGCAGAAAATATGGTCTTAACATAGGAGTAGACATCTTAAGATACTAACTCTAGTCCAAGGGAAAGGGGACCCAAAGTAGGTGTAACATCGTAGAAAAACGTGTTTAGAGAAGTGCCATTCAGTTCATCAAATATCCAACATCCAACCACACTCTAGTGCAACAATCAGAGCGCCATTCAATTCACCAAGGATCTAGTTTAAAAACAATGTAGAAAACACATTGTGATACACATGTACTTCACTAAGACGCTTCTTCAAGATCATGCCCTTGAAGTATTATAATGTTTAATAAATGATCAATTTTTTTTCATTTTCATGAAGTTGTCCTCAACTATGAAGTTCCTAAAATTATGAACTTTGCTAGGTGTTCAGGAAGTTGGAATTAAGGGGGAATAGAATGTTCGGATATCCATCATCTATTTCGGGATACATATCTATTTCAGGATCATCTATTTCGGGATACATATCTACTTCAGGATCTTGCATGATCTATTTCAGGATATGCAGTCCAGTCACCAGTTTGATGCCTCCAGCACCTTATCCACCTTCTTCTAGCACCCGGGAGCCACTTTCCACAGAGTTTTAGCCCTCCTAAGCTGAAAGGCGCCCTCTTCTCACCTACTGACAGAGAAGGGCGCACTTGTTCACCTACCACTGCAGATTCACTCCAGTTACATTCAGTTAGCTCCGATTCTGATTGATTTCACTCCGATTTCACTCCTGACTGACTGTTTCACCTCTGATTGACCTCCAGTTCGATTAGGTGACTTGCTCTGACTCCAGTTAGCCTCCCATGCGCCCCCACTGAGCCTCCAGATCCTATATCAGTGCTACACACTTCAGTTACATTTATTATGATCAGTTAGACTCAGCTTGACACCTGGATGACTGGTTGTTGTGATTGATGAGCAACACCGATGATTGATGAGGACTCCTAGATTGAGTCAAGCTACTCCATTCAGTGATTCGAATGACCTCCTTAGGCAATTCGAATTGCTCTGTTCATTGTAACAGTTTGTATTGTAATTCATTCACCCTTCCTGGGATAGAGAGCACTGCTGCATGTTTTGCACAGTTTTGCACCATTTCTTCTATGTTCATCTGTTGTGACTGATTTATTTGTTCATTAGATCTGCTGTGACTAACTTTACATGGTATCAGAGCCATTGCAGGGACAAGATCTCTTTTCTACAGGTGTTTATACAAGAAGATTTGACTGAATTGCTAAAAATTGCAAAAAGTTTGGCATGAGATATCTCAAGGGCATTCGCTCCTGTGCATGCAAAGCTTGAAAAATACTCCAATACCACTCCAGAAGCTTGAGTTACCACATAATTCCTGGATCTGATACATTGGACCTATTCAACATTGCTTGAAATCCAATCCCAGGTGTGATGCAACTCTCAAAGGGTGGATTGTTCGACCTTATTGTGGTTGTTTTGATGTGATTTGCAGGTTTACTGTCTCCTCCAATTGCATTCGCTACCTTCTGCATGCAAGCCTTTCTACAGCAATTCCATTCGCTCTAGTCTGCATGCAAGCTTCTTCTTCATCATTTGACTCGCTCCTAGCAATGGAATACTCTTCTTCAAAGCCTATCCTCACCCCATTCAATTATTTTGATTGGAAAGATGATATGGAGATCATATTACGTTCAAAAGGATACTACCGAGTCACTCTTGGTCTTGAATTGGAGCCAAACAATGTGGCAGAAAGAACCAAACACTACAATAAGCTTGATGAAGCTTACGGTCTTCTTTGTCTCTCCATCTCCAAAGATCTTCACTTCCATCTCAGCGGATTGAAGACTCCAAAGGCCATATGGGAGCAACTTGAGACACTATTCGGCAAGCAGGATGAGCTTAGGGCTTTTCAATTAGAGAATGAATTGATTGGCCTTAATCCTGAGAATTTCGAGAGCATCAATGAATTCTTCACAAAATTCAAGAACTTGAACTTGCAATTGAAGAACAGTGGTGTTATCAAAGAGGATAAACAGTTGATCCTCTCCATTCTAAGCAAGCTTGGGAAAGATTATTCGGTATTTGTCTCCACTTTCAATTCCGGTCGGCTAACTACCCCGAATTGGAAGATGCCTACCTTGAATGCCTTCATTGAGTCCGTTACGAAAGAGCATGACAAGTTGATTCAAATGGGGTCCATAAGCTCCAAAGATTCAGCCCTATTTGTTCAAGGACCCAAGATTTCGAATGGTAAAGGAAAGCTAAAGAAGGAGAAGCCCAAATTCGAGCCTCACAAGCAAAAAGACAAAGGCAAGCAAACGGATGCACCATCCAGTTCGAAATCCAAGCAAAAGGGCAAAGAAGGTAACCAAAAATCTAAATGTACTTATTGTAACCGTGGCTTTCATCCCAAAAGTTCATGTATGAAGAAGACTATAGATCAAATGGCCCTCCTTTTGGAAAAGAACAACATAACCCTTCCTGACGGTGCAAGGAAGAAGGATCGGAATGACGATCATGAAAGAGGACAAGCACTCATGGCAACGGTTTCGAAGCCCACTCTCTTGATAGGTTCGGGTGCATCAAATCATATGGCTGCAAATATTGATTCTTTTTCCTCATTCGATCCAAACAGCTCCATCCCCATCCATTTGGGAGATGACTCAAAAATTTCTTCAAAGGGCAAAGGTACGATTCATGTAGATCATGGATGCTTTCAGAATGTTCTCTATGTGCCTTCCTTAGCTTCGAATCTCCTTTCTGTGTATCAAATGACACATACTGGTGATCCAAAGAAAGTCACATTCAGCCCTAATACAGTTGAAATTTCTGATATCAAAAGTGGAAGACTAGTTGCGGTTGGAAAGGCAAACCACACTGCTAAATGTTATGAGTTTTCGCACTTTATTCCGCTTGCAAAGCCCACTGCTCTTCGCACACATGGTAATGAGGTTAGTAGGCTTTGGCATGAAAGATTTGGACATCTAAATTATAAGTATTTGCTGCTGCTATCAAATAAATCCATGGTTGATGGGCTTCCACAACTCCGTTCCTCGAAGGGAATATGCTCCGGTTGCATTATTGGGAAGCACCCCGAGCACAGATTCGACCGCGGCAAGGCAAGCAGAGCCTCTACTATTTTGGGATTGATCCATTCTGATATCAGCGGTCCGCTGCCCCATATGTCATTAAATGGTTCAAGGTATGTTTTGACATTTATTGACGATTATTCTCGCTTTACATGGGTATTCTTTCTCAAAAACAAGTCAGAAGTGCTTGGAAAATTCAAGGATTTTAAGGCTTCTGTTGAGACCACCACTGAGAGCAAGATCAAAGCTCTTAGATCTGATAATGGTGGGGAATATATCAAGTCCGAGTTGCTGCAACTTTGTGCCCAAAGCGGAATCAAGATCCAACATACAGTTCCCTACACACCCCAGCAGAACGGTGTAGCGGAAAGGAAAAACCGGTCACTGAAAGAGATGGCTACATGCATGATTGAATCAAAAGGTTTGGCTGCAAATATTTGGGCTGAAGCAATCAATGTTGCTGCATATATACAGAACCGAGTTCCACATTCATCCGTGAAAGGTATGACTCCTTTCGAAGCATTCTTTGGTCACAAACCGGATGTGTCAAATTTGAGAGTTTTTGGCTCTACTGCATGGGCTAGAATTCCTTCTGAGAAGAGACGAGCTTTGGATCCACAAAGTATCGAGTGCATATTGATAGGATATGGGGAAGAATCAAAAGCATATAAACTCATGGATATCAGATCTAAAAAGATATTCATAGAGCGCAGTGTGCAGTTTGAAGAACCGCTTCAAGAATTGCAACTAGTTGAGGAGAAAACTGCCGATTCACCGCCTTCACCAGAAGAAGATTCGAGCAGCGATAATGAAGGTATGAGTTCTGATATTTCTGATATTGTAGCAGCATATGATGATCATGACATATCAGGTTCGGAATCCGACCATTCAGATCTCCCTCAATTACCAAAGTGGGCCCAAAATACTCTACAATCTGCTGGTTCGAATCTTGGAAATCCTGCTGATCCGAGACGAACAAGAGGAGACTTTCAAAGGGCAGGTATGGCTCTTTCTATTGCTGATCCATTTCTTCCTGAGATTTGTTATTTGATGGCTGGTTCAGATCCCCAATCATATTATTCAGCCCATCGAGATCCGAGATGGAAAGATGCCATGGATGAAGAGTACAGTTCTCTTCAAAAGAACAATACATGGGAGCTAGTTTCTCTTCCACCTGGAAGAAAATTAGTGAAGTGTAAATGGGTCTACCGTACTAAAGTTGCTGCTGATGGCACTATCAGCAAATATAAAGCAAGGTTGGTGGCAAAAGGTTTTTCCCAAGTCCAAGGAGTGGACTACACAGAGACCTTTGCACCGGTTGCAAAGATGGATTCCATCCGCCTTGTTTTAGCTATTGCCGCATCCAAGCACTGGGAGGTGCATCACATGGATGTGAAGAGTGCATTTTTACATGGAGACCTTGCTGAAGAGGTCTATATGCAGCAGCCAGAGGGTTATACATCATATCCATCATTGGTTTGTAGATTGAAGAAGTCTTTGTACGGGTTAAAACAGGCCCCAAGAGCTTGGTACGCAAAGATGGACTCCTTCCTTCTTTCTCAGAATTTCCAAAGATGAAAATCTGATCCGAATGTCTATCTTCAGCGAGTTAAAGGTAATTTGTTGGTTATTGTACTTTATGTTGATGATCTGCTTATTACTGGTAGCACACTTACTTCAATAAACAAGCTAAAAACTGCCTTAAATCTAGCTTTTGACATGAGCGATTTGGGCTTGCTGAGTCACTTTTTGGGCTTGGAGATAGCTCAAAATTTCGATGGGATCACTATATCTTAGCAAAAATATGCTTCCGACCTGTTATTGAAGTTTAATATGGCTGAATGTAAGGCAGCCCCGTTCCCATTCCTCTCAGGAATCAGTCTTGAGGAGGGAGATTCCACACCGCTTGCAGATTGCAGTATGTATCGACAATTGATTGGTTCACTACTTTATTTGACACATTCACGGCCTGATATCTCATATGCCGTGAGTGCCGTGTCAAGATATATGCAGCAGCCACATGAGCTTCATTGGCGAGCAGCCAAGCGGATCTTGCAGTATGTGCAAGGTACGAGACAGTTTGGCATACATTATGCTGCAGATTCTGAGCTAGATTTCATTGGTTTTACTGATTCAGATTGGGCAGGTGATAGCATTGATCGGAAGTCCACTTCCGGTTATGTTTTCATGATTGGTCATGGTGCTATTTGCTGGTCCAGCAAAAAGAAAGCAGCCATTGCACTTTCTTCAGCAGAGGCAGAGTATCGAGGGGCAGTCAATGCCTGCATTCAGGCAGTTTGGTTGCAGGGTATTCTTTCCGAGTTTGGTTTTGGTGGCACTACTTCGACTGTCCTATTTTGTGACAATCAAAGTGCTATCAAGATCTCCACAGATCCAGTTCAGCGGCAGAGGACCAAGCACATTGAGATTCATATGCATTACATTCGACAGTTGGTGCATGACCGCACCATCATTCTGCAATATTGCCCTACCGATGAGCAAATTGCAGACATCTTCACCAAGAGCTTCACTGAGAAGAAGTTCTCTTACCTCCGTTCACTGTTGGGGGTGAGTTCCATCATGGTGGAGACAGATTGATTCATTATTATGCTTTAGACTTGAGGGGGGGCTTTCTTCCCACTGGGTTTTCCCTCTTTCCTCACTTAGTTTATTTTTCAGCATTTTTTGGATTATTGTATTGGGGTGACCTTTGGTCTTAGTTACCAGGGCCCCACATTATTTTAGTTGGCACATCATAGTCTAGCTTGAGGGGGGGTGTTCGGATATCCATCATCTATTTCGGGATACATATCTATTTCAGGATCATCTATTTCGGGATACATATCTACTTCAGGATCTTGCATGATCTATTTCAGGATATGCAGTCCAGTCACCAGTTTGATGCCTCCAGCACCTTATCCACCTTCTTCTAGCACCCGGGAGCCACTTTCCACAGAGTTTTAGCCCTCCTAAGCTGAAAGGCGCCCTCTTCTCACCTACTGACAGAGAAGGGCGCACTTGTTCACCTACCACTGCAGATTCACTCCAGTTACATTCAGTTAGCTCCGATTCTGATTGATTTCACTCCGATTTCACTCCTGACTGACTGTTTCACCTCCGATTGACCTCCAGTTCGATTAGGTGACTTGCTCTGACTCCAGTTAGCCTCCCATGCGCCCCCACTGAGCCTCCAGATCCTATATCAGTGCTACACACTTCAGTTACATTTATTATGATCAGTTAGACTCAGCTTGACACCTGGATGACTGGTTGTTGTGATTGATGAGCAACACCGATGATTGATGAGGACTCCTAGATTGAGTCAAGCTACTCCATTCAGTGATTCGAATGACCTCCTTAGGCAATTCGAATTGCTCTGTTCATTGTAACAGTTTGTATTGTAATTCATTCACCCTTCCTGGGATAGAGAGCACTGCTGCATGTTTTGCACAGTTTTGCACCATTTCTTCTATGTTCATCTGTTGTGACTGATTTATTTGTTCATTAGATCTGCTGTGACTAACTTTACATAGAATGTATTACCTCCTTCCTTCTCTTTTTGTCACTTTCTAATCCTTCATTTCTATCCCAATTTTTTCTTAAGGAGGGATGTTAGGATATTTAGGCAAAAGAAGTTAGTTAAGGTAAACTTGGTCTTATATAACATTAAATTAAAGTGTGATTTTAATGTGTTTCATCAATGTACTTTAGAGGAAATTTGGGGTCTAAAATGGGCCTCCTAAGGAAAATAATAAAAAAAAGCCACGTCACACTACAAATATGCTATGTCAAACTAAGTTAAAGGTGTTAGCTAGTAAAGGCCAACCTATAATATCTCATTAATGGTAGTTGATAAGTATGTTGGGGTAGTGTAGAGTTAAGAGATGATGGTTGAAAATAATAATGAAAGGCTTAGATTCTTGTGCATACACACTAAATGATATAGTGGTAAATGTTTTAAATTTATATTATAATTTTTTAAATTTTTTTATAAATGTACCACTACTTCTTTTTATATATTTAATAAAATATAGAACTTAAAAAAAAAACTAAAATTATAATTAAACAATATAATTACAATAATACTAAAACTAAACAATCACTATTTTTATTTTATTTTATTTGATATTATCACTACTTCCAAGTCCTTTAAAATACAAAAATCACATTAATTAAGATGATAGTGGAGTAATTTTGAAATAATAAAAACATTTATATGTTGTAGCTTGAGTGGTTGGGAGGAATGATTGATGCCCTCCCCCCCTAGGTTCAATTCTTGTAAGTGACATGATGCTTTTGTTGAGCTCCTATTGTATTGATTGTGTTTCTGGCCATGCCTTGATTCTCTACTTGGAATAGCAGGCGTTGGAATTTCTTTAGTGGACTAGCCCTCTAACAAACGGTGAACCACCATTTAAAAATAAATAAAAAACATTTATATAATTAATCTCTTATAAAAAAAAATAAAAAAAAATAAAAAAATATCATAAATTAAAAAAATAGGAGAGAGATAAATTAATCTTTCTCTATTTTTGTGATAACTTTGTCCTCCTAACTCGGAATTTGACTCTTTTGGTGCCATTGGAAAGGTCTTGACGAGAGATACAACTTTTGCATGTTGAGTGTTCCGAGATTCTACATCAATTTTCTAGGGAGTACATTTTATTACCTTGTGCAATTGTGCCTAATTCTCTATTGCATTTTTCCTCATTAAGCTTACCACCATTTCACTCACTTTCATTGCTCACCATTTGAAAAAGTTTCCTATGCATTTCAACCTTTATCCCTAAAGGAGACTGGCTTATGAGTGTACACAACTTTCCTAGTAACTTTTTTACTTTCTTTGCATAGGTATGTCCCATGTGCTTGGAAAGTAGTTGCATGCCTTATGACATTAATCTCCTCCACTAAAATCTAGCATTTTTTAATTCTTTTTTCGGGATTTATATAACATGAAAATGACAACAAAATTAAAATAAACATTAAAAAAGAAGAAGAGAGGGGAAATAATTCAAATCTCTATGATTTCATTATTTAAGTGGAAGCTATCAATTTTTGTCATCCTTGAAGAAAGAACTAGTTTTGAGTTAGTTTCTTACAATTGGATTCTAGTACTTGCTTGGGAGTTGTACCATGATTGCGAGTTTTCACTCCTCCAATTGGTTATTCTTCCAATTCTTATGGAGCATACCTCAATGCCCCTCACATTGATGCCTTTTATCATTGGTCCCTTTTGATGTCAATTGTTTCCCAAGTCATCACTGTATCATGCTAACGTTCAAGGGAAGTCTATACAATATATTGGTTATTACTCAGATACTGATCATCCATGTTTTCCTTCCCAACCCTAGTTGTACTTTGTGATTTTCTATCACATTGTTGTCCAAGAAATGAACTCATGTTACTATTCCTATTTCACATTGGTTGATGAGGGGTCCCTCAATGCCCTCTTTCCGATAAATTTCTTCCTATTGACTACAACTTGTCACTCGGGGAAGTAGATTTAAAAAATTTTATAGTACCTTGGGGCGTTCGGTCCTTAGTGGCAATTTCCCTGACATACGACAGTGGGTATACATTAATGACCCTTGTTTGGTTGATTATGCAAGTGTTCAACATCAACATATATATTCAAAGTTGTTAGAATGTACTTAGTAATGTGGTCCCCATTACCATCATCAGTGGGTTACCACACCTCTATCAAGTGACTATGCATATCAATGACTAGAGATCATATGGTTTTTCACATGTTCAATTTTAGATAATTTATTCATATGGGTTAGATTCATAATTGTGGTGGGTTTGGCTTGAAGACCTTCGGTGGTGGTGATGTTCCTTTTGGTTGCTACCTCTTGATTTTATTATATAGTACCACTTATTTATTGGTACCTAAGCGTGTTCATATTTGGTTGAGCTTTGATCTTTAATTCTTTGAGATGTAGAGACTTGAAGCAATGAGACAATTCAATCACATGAAATTCATACAACCATAACACAAGATATACATTGGGGGAAATACTCAAAACTATGAGAACAAAAATCCCAGCAATTCTTGTCAGTATAATATAATGGATAACAAAGAATGCTTTCTTTTACAACATAGCAGATTTCTTTCGGAAGATAAGAGATCACCAAACACTCTTGATGAAGATGCACAAGCAATAGAGAAGAGAGATCAATCGGATGTGTGCCCAAAACAACAATAACAAGAAAGAACAATACCCTACACAAAGAGAAGCACCTTGCCTTCAATGGAGAAGAGAATTCACTTCACATTGAATTCATCAATACCGTATAACATATTTATACATTCTTCTCTTCTATTTTTATCTTCTAACTTTAGGATGAACTCGCCCTCAAACTGAATGTATCGATCTTTCATGTAGAAGTGCGCCCCACTTCTCACGCAGTGCTTTATCTCACTACGTTGTCACTTAAGATGAACTCGCCTCTTAACTAAAAGCTTGCCCACTTATTTAGGTGGCTAAATTAAGTGTCGTCACTTAGTTAACTAGATATTCTTTGTTGTCACTTAGTTAACTCTCTTTAACTAATTCTCCTTGATTTACTGAAGTGTCATCTTTTAGTTTAACTAAAGTGAAAATACTTTAGTTAACTAGTCCTTCTTATTTAACACTTAGTTAACTGAAATCATGCTGATTGATTTACTTGAAGTGACCACTATGACTTCTTTAGTTAACTGAGGCATATCTTTAACTGGTGCTTTAACTGAAGCATTGATTGAGGCATACATTGATACTTAACTGAAGCTTTAACAATTCGAGTTCTCTTTAATTAGCTGAAGTGTCTACATGGGAAATTTCGAATTCTCTTGATCTCTATCCTTGATCTTTTATTTCTTTATCTCTTATGTTAATATTTAATATGCTAAGACAAAAAATAGCAGCATTACATTCCATTTCTCAATAATAGCATATACAGGATCACTGAAGAAACAACAAGCATAGCATAAACACAAGAGACACAGATTTATCCTGGGAAACCCTCATGGGGTAGAAAACCCAGTAAAGCTTCCTCAATATAGATGACCAGCAATATACAAAGATGCAAACCAAAGATATGATCTCCTCCTCCACAAGTGCGCCTCTCTCTCAAGTGAGTGTGTGTATCAAATGAGGAACACACCTCCTCTATTTATACACTACTCTGACATATCTTTTACACAAGTACACGTAGGCTCGTATTTAACCAATGGGTTAAATACCCCACTACAACTGACTGGGTTGACCCCTCCTAGGGTGGTCTAATAACCCTTTGACCCACACAACACATACAGGGATGACCCCCACTAGGGAAGTCTAATAACCTGAGTTACCACATTCCGACGGAGGAATAAACATCTCCGGATATACAATAAGATCTTCACGGAGGAATGAAACATCTCCGGAATAATAAAGTACAGATATAATATTGTTTGAAGTTACAATATCTCAACACTCCCCCTTAACGAGAAGGATATTACAACAGCATCTGCATGAGTAAGGAGTCATAAACATCATACATGATACATCTATAAATCATTGGAAGCTTTCTCAACATCATCAGTAACTCAACCAGTTACTGGAACATCTTCAATACTGGAACATCAACATCTTCAGTACTGAGTCTTTATCTTCTGCAGCACTCGAACAGCTACAATAACATCAACATCTATATCCTCACGATTGTCAGCATCATCATCATACGATCATTAGCATCGGGATCATCTCGATCTACAGCATCTAGATCATCTCGATCTACAGCATCTGGATCATCACGATCTACAGCATCTGGATCATCACGATCTACAGCACCTGGATCATCTCGATCTACAACATCATCATCATCTCAATCTACATGATCAACATCATCGTCATCTAGATCAACTCAATCAGCATCATCGACATCTAGATCAACACGATCAGCAGCATCATCATCTAGATCAATACGATCAGCAGCATCGTCATCTAGATCAATACGATCAGCAGCATCATTATCACACGATCAGCAGCATCGTCATCAAATGATCAATCCAGTTCTCTTTAGGACCTATGTCCAAGGATGATGCAATCCAGTCATGTACCTTTTGAACCGAAGTCCAGGGACGATCCAGTCCTATCATGTACCTTTTGAACCGAAGTCCAGGGACGATCTAGTCCTAACATGTACCTTTTGAACCGAAGTCCAGGGACGATCCAGTCCTAACATGTACCTTTTGAACCGAAGTCCAGGGACAATCCAGTCCTATCAATTCTCAGAGACCTCATGTCTACGGCTCAGTTCACAGGACCAAAGTCCAAGGATGATCCAATCCTTACCGTACATTTAGGACCGCGTCCAAGGATGACTTAATCCTCAACCGTACATTTAGGACCATGTCCAAGGATGACTTAATCCTCCACCGTACATTTAGGACCACGTCCAAGGATGACTTAATCCTCCACCGTACATTTAGGACCACGTCCAAGGATGACTTAATCCTCCACCGTACATTTAGGACCTACGTCCAAGGATGACTTAATCCTCCACCGTACATTTAGGACCTACGTCCAAGGATGACTTAATCCTCCACCGTACATTTAGGACCTACGTCCAAGGATGACTTAATCCTCAACCGTACATTTAGGACTACGTCCAAGGATGACTTAATCCTCCACCGTACATTTAGGACCACGTCCAAGGATGACTTAATCTTCAACCGTACATTTAGGACCTACGTCCAAGGATGATTTAATCCTCAACCGTACATTTAGGACCTACGTCCAAGGATGACTTAATCCTCCACCGTACATTTAGGACTACGTCCAAGGATGACTTAATCCTCCACCGTACAATTAGGACCACATCCAAGGATGACTTAATCCTCAACCGTACATTTAGGACCTACGTCCAAGGATGACTTAATCCTCAACCGTACATTTAGGACCTACGTCCAAGGATGACTTAATCCTCAACCGTCCACCAAGGACTTCATTCTCGAAGACATACATCTACGGCTCTTCTTTAGGACTGAAGTCCAAGGATGATCCAATCCCCTCACATGTTCACCAAAAACTTCATTCTCGAAGACATACGTCTACGGCTCTTCTTTAGGACTGAAGTCCAGGGATGATCCAATCCCCTCACATGTTCACCAAGAACTTCATTCTCGAAGACATACGTCTACGGCTCTTCTTTAGGATTGAAGTCCAGGGATGATCCAATCCCCTCACATGTTCACCAAAAACTTCATTCTCGAAGACATACGTCTACGGCTCTTCTTTAGGACTGAAGTCCAGGGATGATCCAATCCCCTCACATGTTCACCAAGAACTTCATTCTCGAAGACATACGTCTACGGATCTTCTTTAGGACTGAAGTCCAGGGATGATCCAATCCCCTCAAGTCCACCAAGGACTTCATTCTCGAAGACATACGTCTATGGCTCTCTTGAGGATGATGCAATCCTATCATGCCCACCAAGGAATTCATTCTCGAAGACATACGTCTACGGCTCTCTTTAGAACATATGTTCAAGGATGATGCAATCCCCTTGTCACCTTAGACCCTGTCTAAGGACCATCCACCAACCTCTCTGTCGGCATCACTAATATAGGTATCCTCATCATCGACCTCACTGTCGATGCAGGCAATCTTTTCATGAGTTATCACATCACTCCCCCTTTCGAGGAGGGTCCTTCTGAACTATATTAAGTTTGTCTCGAAAAACTTTATTTGAGGTAGAGGTTTGGTTAGTACATCGGGTCGGTAGAAGTTTGGTTAGTACATTGGTAACTTGTCACAAATTCAAACTTTTGGTTCCTTTCTGCACCATATCTTGGAACACTAGATTCTCTGCCATCTTGATACAACTCTGTTTGTCACATAGGATCATAGTTGGGTCTATCTCTAAGTCAAACAATCCTGAAGCCATATTCAATCTTGTAGCAAAGGTTGAGATCCACATCACCCATGATGATCATTAAGCTCATCAATTGATTATCGATCCTGGGTACCCATACAGAACCTGATTCACACTTCCTCTTTAATTACACCATTAAGAGAATGGTCTTATCTATCCACTTGGAGCAAACATCTTGTTATGATTCTCTTCCTCTTTCTAAGAGAATCTTCTAGCCATGAGCCTTCTATATTTTGTTTGATTTGTAAATCTTCTTGTTGAACATCCATCACTTGTTCGGTGTTCATTATTCTTCATGATCTTTCCTACAAAACAAAATTAAGTACATGATTAGTAATACTTCATAATCATGAAATCATGTTGACATGATAACCTATTATGCATACAGATATCATTTACATAGTTATGCAACTATCTTGACCAATACTTTGGCACAACACTTTCCCATATCATGTATGCATACAGTGGCTATCTAGATGCCTTCCATCTCTACCAGAAGATACTATCGAGAGTGTGCACAGCTCTCAGCATGTCAGCAAAGAGGTTTCATTCTAGACAAGCAACAATGGAATGTTTGTCCAACTTACCAATCATATGCATATTAGTAGTAAATTGTTCAATGCTCTATGAATGTTTGCACTCAGCATGATATGTTCTAGGAATACAAATATGCATACAAGAAATATCATTTATTATTTCAAATAACAACTCAAATACTTATCTTTTATGTTTGTGTGGTTGCCTCCCGCTTGATCTTCTATATGTCTTTTGAACTTCTATTCATTCTGTACCACTGTGCATGCTCAAGTGTGCACTAGTGTCATCATCCTGATCTCATACACAAACATTCATTCATTAGTATATTCTCAAAACATTCTAATTCTAAATAATCTTGAATATGTATACTAGTCATGATCATTAGTATTTAGGGTTTCAAGGAAGTCTTCTTTTACTCATGCATATTCTTGTTTGATCATAGTACTCTTCTGGTTAGTTAATCAAGATAAGAGATATAATGTGCATAAACCGTTGATTAACTTTATTAATAAGCATAACCAATCATACCAAGTATACTTATATAGGGGATCCTAACACAAGGTAAGATTCTAACTTGACATAGGAAAACATACCTGGATTAGTATACCTACTTAGTTATGTACAACATACCTAAACAATCTCTTCAATGATTTAGAGATCCTGAGCTAGAACCTGCATGTCTCATAAGTTAAGCAGAATATATCAAAGTCATACATACCTCGTAAGTAGAACAGAGATTATGGATGAGTCTTTGTCTTCACGTGGAACTTGATTTGTCTTTCGTGATGTACCTGAATCTTGTTAGCAGACAACATCAACCTCACACAACACCATAATGCATTGGTACAATCATATAGCCCTAATCAATGAATGTCTTCGATCATTCACATGCATTCATACTGTTACTAGGGTGATAAGATAAGTCTAACATTAATCAAGATTGTACTAACAAATAATATGAAGACAAACACATTATGAATTTAATCAGGAATCAGATTTCAAGACATACCTGAATCTCCTTGAGTCATACCTGTCAAGACTTCTTGTAGTCTTCTTATGTAAGGCCTTAGCCTCAAATCCCCCTGAAAATTGATCTGGAGCTTGATTAGGGTTTGCTATAGAAACCCTAAAAAATCAATCTTTGACTTTCACACTTCTGAATGGATGGAAGGATGTGTCTTGCTAAGCTGATCAAACTAGCATACTTCAATTTTGAAATCTCCAAAATTTGACCCCTCAAAATTGCCTTCGAAACTTCTGGATCTTCTGGACAGGAACCCGAACTAGGGTTTGATGAAGCCCACCTTTCTGTCCAATCAAAAGGTTCGATCCAAGGCTCTAAACTCTTATTTTTATGAGGAGCTTCCAGCCGTGGTTACAGACTTCAAAAATTCCAACTTTTGCTGAAGCCCTAATTTTCCATCTTTCTGATCAAAATCCCGAGCTAGGGTTTAATCAAGCCTGGTCTTCTACCCAACCAAAAAATTTGATCTTGGTCTCTAAATTTCTATTTTCCTGAGTAGCATTCAGCCGTGGATTCTGATTCCAAAAATTCTAACTTTCTCTGAAACCCTAAATTCCGGAAGCCATGAATAAAGGTGCTCCAAAAATAATTTTGTTTTGACAGAAATATGTACCTGATTGTTTCTGCTATAACTCCGAAATTTTTGCTCCACAGGGTCTGAAAATGTTTTGTACAGTATCCTGACCTGTCATCTTTCCATCCTGATAGGTCTGACCTCAATTGGATTTTCTGAGAGAGAGTTATGCCAAATGTCGCAACGTGACCTGTTTTGGGATAATACAAGAGAGAGAACTTGTACAGTGTGCCACGTGTCACTGTTTGAACTTCGGCCTCTGAAAACGTTTCCTGAGATATCTCGCCCTGTTATATTTCCATCCTGACAGGTCTGACCTCAATTGGACTCTCTGAGAGAGAGTTATGCCAAGTGTCGCAACGTGACCTGTTTATGGGATAAAACAGGAGAGCGAACTTGTACGGCGTGCCACGTGTCACTGGTTTATCTTCGGCATCTGAAAAAGTTTCCTAAGATAGTACAATCTGTGTACGACCTGTCACAATTTACGAAATTTCATTTGGAGCTTCCTAGCCCAAGTTATGACCTTTTTTCCTAGGTCACCTGATTTTGACTGAGATCTGGAAGAGGCAGAAACCCTAACTTGTACTGATCATAACTTACAAAGTACAACGAATATGAGGGTTCCCTTTGGACACAAGATACCTGGAGATGTTATCTACGACCTGTAAAGGTTTCAGATCTTGAACCTTCACCAAAATGGATTTATAGCGAAAGTTCCACGATGACTGGTTTTTTCTATATAAAACCCTAACCTTCAAATTGTCGTAAGTAAAGCAAGTGTCGTAAGTGCCATACCTTGCCTTCCTTCAGTTTAGCTCTGATACCATGTTAATATTTAATATGATAAGACAGAAAATAGCAGCATTACATTCCATTTCTCAATAATAGCATATACAAGATCACTGAAGAAACAACAAGCATAGCATAAACACAAGAGACACAGATTTATCCTGGGAAACCCTCATGGGGTAGAAAACCCAGTAAAGCTTCCTCAATATAGATGACCAGCAATATACAAAGATGCAAACCAAAGATATGATCTCCTCCTCCACAAGTGCGCCTCTCTCTCAAGTGAGTGTGTGTATCAAATGAGGAACACACCTCCTCTATTTATACACTACTCTGACATATCTTTTACACAAGTACACGTAGGCTCGTATTGAACCAATGGGTTAAATACCCCACTACAACTGACTGGGCTGACCCCTCTAGGGTGGTCTAATAACCCTTTGACCCACACAACACATACAGGGCCGACCCCCACTAGGGAAGTCTAATAACCCGAGTTACCACATTCCGACGGAGGAATAAACATCTCCGGATATACAATAAGATCTTCACGGAGGAATGAAACATCTCCGGAATAATAAAGTACAAATATAATATTCTTTGAAGTTACAATATCTCAACATCTTATTGCATGGTCAATATGTGCTAACTTTAATTATCCATCACATTACATTATAATAAGAAGAATTATCGGATGCTGTGATCATATTATATTATTCTGAACCAAATGATCATATGCTAAAGTAATTCACTTTAGAGTTGATAAATTTCTAAGGAGACTTAATATAAATTGGTGATCATGGTTAATAATACATCACATACCATTAAATGTTTTTAACAAGTAAAGAATGACCTTTATACAGAAGGTCCACCTCTATACAGGAGGTCCATCTCATGGATACCTTTATACGGAAGGTTCACATGAGAATCATGACTTGACGCACAAGTCTGGAGCCTTGTCCAACAAGGCTTTACAACATCATTACTTTGATCAATTACCTCTAAATACATGAGGAATAACCTTTACACAGAAGGCAATCAAATTGCTCACCTCTATACAGGAGGATCAATCTTGGCTACACAAGATTGGTTTGGAGAATGTCTCCTAATGTTGCATATTTAACAAAGAGGACCAAGTTTGCACTTTTAACGATTCTCATTGTTCTCCTAATGTACATCAAGATGTAGATCCGCTGTGTATTTTCTCATGGATGCGATCTTGTTTTGACATGGATCCACTATGTATTATTTTGTGGCCATGTTTTTTCATATTATATACTTCATGGATATGCAATATATTTTACTTGGTGTCCATGCTTGTTTTACACTTGAGCATGGCTATGGCTTGCCTCAAAAATATTTTTTCATCTAATACTTTTTAAATTAATAATTGATTTACACATAATAAAACAAAACAAAAGTTAGTTTAAATTTATAAATAAAAATAAAAGTATATCTCGTAATCTCACTAATATCTAGTTTCAAAACAGTTCGATTTAATAATTGATTTACACATAATAAAACAACGTAAAAGCAAGAAGATAAGATAAAAACAATTTAACTGAAACAACTAAATATTTATTTTCGAAAGAGTTCTAATTAATAATTGATTTTCACATAATAAAACAACGTGAAAGCAAGAAGATAAGATAAAAACAACTTAACTGAAACAACCAAAAAATTATTATAGAAAAATTATTTAACCAAAAATTTATTATAAAATGTTTTATTTAACATCATACGAAAAGCCGAAACCCAAAAGTGTAATATTTAAAATTGGTATTTGAGATAATTGGAAGAAGTTTTTATTTATAATTTTTGGAAATCAAAATAATCATTATATAAAGAAAAATTGAAAGTACATCAGATTTAATATTTAAAAATTATATTTCGGATAATTAGAAAAGTTTTTATTTTATAATTTTTGGAAATTAATTACTCAAACATTATTACATAATCATAATTTTTATTAAAAAATTTAAATTTAATCATAACTTTAAAACATAACCAAAATTTTCAAATTTAATTATAACTAAAAAACACCATGTTATCCTACATAAAACTTCTATCAAATTTAACAATTAGCATGAAATGTGGGAATTGTATTCTATTCACATTAAATGTCTATTTTAATAAAAAAAAATTGTAAAAAATAAAAGGATGTCATAATTATATATAACTATTGGAAACTTCTATCAAATTTAACAATTAGCATGAAATGTGGGAATTGTAATCTATTCACATTAAACGTCTATTTTAATAAAAAAAAATTTAAAAAATAAAAAGGATGTCATAATTTATATATAACTATTGGTTGAGCCAAATTAATTGATACTTATTTTTTTATATTTTTTTAATAAGTTTATATAAATAAAAAATGATAGTAAAATGTTTAATATAAATGATAATGATGTTCATAAGTTGGAATCAAGTATGTTACTGTTTATATATATATATATAAGGCTTCATTGTAAGTAAGAATGTGAGTGGTGATATTTTGTGAACTCTAATCAATAATTGGTTCACTAAGAGTATTAATCAAATTTTTGTTCACTAAGAATGCACATGTCACAAATGATAATTAAGATTGGATAGATATGAAAGTATTTATTTTTCCAACTATCCAATTAGATTTAAAGTTTCTTTATAATTAATTAATTTTTGTGTTTTCATGATAATGCACAAAATATTATAATTACACCGATAGGTATATATATCTTAGAATTTGGAGTGGACTGCCATCTATGTTTTTCCTAGATTGAAGGAGGATAGGACAAGTGTATTGTCCAAATTGATTTTATGGTGGTCGTTCAAAATTAGAAATAAACAATTAAAAACAAAGAAAAATAAGTGGTAGTTGATGCAACTCATTTAACTGAAGAAAATAACAAATAAGAGATAACTTGACCATGACACTTAACAGTTAAGTGGTTGTACTAGTATCTACACTATCTACAAATTCATTAAAATTATTTTAACCATATAAAATTAAAAATAAATAACATTTACCTTCTACAAAAATTCACTTCAAAAGGAAAAAGACAAAATTACAAGCAATTTCCCACAAACCATAAACCTAAATAATTGATTCACATCCATAGGAGTGCTTTCAACTTCTTCAATCAAATAATTTTGTTACATGTTAATTGAATCATAATTTTGTTATATGTTAATTGAGTCATCTTATCTGATATGATCTTTTTTTTTTAATTCAGAAAAATACCATATTTATATTATAATAATATAACAAAACTACATAACAATCTAAATAGTCCAGATAATAACATAATTATAATATGACAAATTAAAGTTTTTGGTTGCATGATCTCATCTTTCCATTATGATTTGTGTACTCTATCCTAGGAGTTTCTTTTAATTTATAAAACAATTTTTAAGCTTTTGCAATTTTGGAAGTCCCAATTTTCAAAGCAATATTTAAGTTTGTGTACATTATATACATGTGAATAGTTGGATATGTCTCTTCGTAACAGTGATATGTAACTTTGATTATAGAATAATAACAAATTACTGCTTTTCATTTTTGAAAAAAACATTATTTGTGATGTTCATTTTTACTGAAGATCCTCTTCTCAACTTGTATAGGTTCATAGGCCAACAGTTGAACTAGTTCAATCATTCTCTTTAAAACAAACACATTACATTAAAATTTTTCAAAATAATTATGCATATTAAATAAATTCATATAATAAAAGAATAAGTCAAATTTAAATAAAAAAACTTAATTTTTTATATAAGGCCTTTTAATATAAGAGAATAGCACTCAAGGGTTGGGGAGGTAGGTGCCGGAGGGGTGCTATTTAACCTTGGTGGTAATCTAGTAAAACATTTTGCTTGGGGATTAGGGACAAGTACTAACAATCAAGGGAAACGTTATTCTCTGTTCCTAGGATTAAAATTGGACTTAAAAGAAGGAAGTTATCCTTTAGTTGTGATTGGGAACTTTATAATCATTTTGTCTGAGACAAGAAATCGCCTTTCGATAATAGATTCTTTAGTCGGTCGTCTTCATAACCTTATTACGAGAATCCTTCCACAATTTCATTCAATCAAATTCTTCCATGTCAAATGATCCTTGAATCAACTTGTAGATAGCTTCACAAATAAAGCCTCTCTTCTACCTCAAGGAGGATTATCAATAAATGGAGGGCCTATATAGAATTATTGGATCCACTAAGGTCTTTTTGAGCTTTATGTTAACTAAAATATTTATAATATGGGAAGCCTATTTAAACCTCCTTGACACTTGTCTTTCATCCTGCATGAAAGGGAAGGCATCTCTTTGTACCTCTCTCAATGGCGGTGATATCATATGCATTAATCGTGGAAGAATAAACATTAAGGAAGGTTGGCACATGGGTTCGACTATAATATCCCTCCTTTATGCCTTATTATTTTGTAAAAATAATTAAATTATTGTATCGGGTTCCTGGTGAGGAGCTCAAGGCCAAGGCCCCACCAGTAAAACCTTGTAAGTTATGTGTTTAAATTCCTTGATTGCAAGTTAAAAGATGAGTAGCAGTGACATAGCTATCAATGGAGACTAAACCACAGCTATCAATGGAGACTAAACCCACTAAGGGATATGGGTCGTCTGGATATGAAATCAAGAATATCTAAGACAACGATGTCAGTAGGAACCTGAAGAAAAGTGAGTGAGTCGTCCTGAGCTAATGGTCCATCCGAATAGGATTATTGAAGGGCGTACTAACCCTCTTCAAATCTCCTAGTAAGTGATAAGACTTACCTTTTAAGTATGAAGATATTATTTCCTAAATAATAGTATGTAAGCGAAGAGATCGGTCTAATTCACTCTATTACATCCTCGACAAGGACCCGGGTAACTTACACAAGCTAAAAGTTTTCCTTCAAAACTTAAGAGAAGGAATATTTGCTTCTTAAAATATATATAACGCAAGGGTATCATGAAATAACAAACTATGAGAGGAAAATCCCTTATACGATATCAAATAAAGATTTATTTGTTTAAAAAAAGATATAACAGTGGTTAGGGGATTGGTTATCCAAACTAGGAAGCCTCCTTATAAAGAGAGCGAATCTCATTTACTGAAGGAAGGACGTCAGTTTGCATGATCAACCCAGGTTTCCTCTCAAAATGGAGATGTATGAGTCGAAGACTTAATAAACCGTAGGGCTACCATTTGGCATTCCTTACCTTAGCTAAGAGAGATACGATGTCCTTGTAGAAAGGATCTTCACTACACCTAGCAGTGCTTGCAAGAAAGAAGATAATACCGCGTGTATGCTAAGTCGGAGGGATTCTATTTGAGGGAGCTCGCTGAGGGAAGAAAGGGGGAGAAAAAGAAGGATTATTACGTTTTTCTTTTCTCTGTGATAGTAGTGGGGAGAGGACGACCCCTGGGGAGCTCGATCCTTGGTAATCTTGTATTTTTGCGTTGTCTTCGAATGGTAGGGAAATTTGTGCTTGGGAAGGGAAGGTTCTCTAGGGGCCCCGATCCCAATTAGGATCTTTTTATAATTTGTTTATTCTTTGCATTGATGATAAGCTCGATGGATTCACAACTTATTCTAGATATTTTGTTACTGTAGAGAACATACAATATCCCCTGCATCTATCCACGATAACTTTAATTATGGCATGGGTCACAAGCCTCATACTAGATCTATATATAATCTTTTTATTATGTGTTCCTCCCTTGTTGTTTTAACCATAAAAGGAAATACAAGGCGTTTTTCTATATGGGATGGATCTATATTTACGCCTGATATTTGGCTTTGGGTTAGTTAAGGAATTTCTTTCTGGATTGTTTGACAGAGTTTATCATTAATGTGATCTCCAATAATACGATCTCCATTAAAATGTTGTTTGAATATAGTCAATCTCTGTATAGTGCCATACCAACTGCTTAAGGAACCTACCTTGCTGGGTCATGCGATCTTAGGTAGTGGAATCACTGAATTATTACACTTCCAGTTTGACTATTTTCAATCCGAAATTCGATGGTGAAACACAGTATCGATTATAATCCCTTGTTTGGTTATATTCGATTTGGTTTTGTTTTGTTCTTTATATATAGCTATATATATATATATATATATATATATATATGCCTAATCCCAAATCACCGCTTGTGTTATTGATTGTGTAGATATATGCGTTCTACATCTGTTTTGTATGGATTTGTGTCTTTTGTTTTGCGTTGGGAGGAGACAACTCTTCCAGAGCTGATCCCCAAGCTTCATACCCTGGTTTGAAATTACATGTATATACTCGGTCATAGTTTGACCTCTGTTCTCTTAGAACTATGCCAGCGAGGGATTTCTTTTTGAAATTTTTGTTGTTGTTGTTTGATCTCTGTGTTCTTTGATCTTTTCCATTGGGGAATTTCCATATTGAGGTTTATGTTAGTTGATTTCCGTATCTTTGTATCTCTGTAATTATTTTCTATTGCTAAAAACAAACTCGTATCCATATTGCTTATGCGTAAAGGGAAAACAAGGGTTTTATTTAGTTGAACGACAACGCACGATCTTCATGACTTCTTGTTTGAATTTATGCCAACATAGGTCATGATGTTTTTGTATAGTTTTTTCTTTTTTTATAGATTCGGCATGGATCCCTAATTTAATTTTTATGCCAGCGTGTTAGATCAATGATCTAGAATACTTTTACCATGCTAACCTTCTGCTTTGATCCTTGCATTTATGTGATCAATTTTGGCGCAGTTTGTAAATGCCATGAACTTTTGTGTGGGTTAAACGCCTCAGAATTTTGTTTTTTCTGTATGGTTAAACCCTGGAGAACTCTTCGGTTCTAGAGAGCTTGTTAACAGTGTCAATGTCAAGAAAGACGCTTCCTATTTAGATATTAGGTGATAATCTATAAGGAGGTCGGGTTTTCTCCTTTTAATTTGTTGTTGTTTAAGGCTAAGTTTCACAATTAAGCATCTGTCAACTGAACGCATATTACCTACCAATAAGTGATAGCATATAATGCATTACTATACATTTTATGTGGGTTATATTGCTATAGAGGGAATTGGGTTTTGTAGTTTTGTTGTATTTAAGAAGAAATTCCTATTGATCTCTGTAAATCTTTATGGTATAAATGGCATCAAGTATATGCACATCATTATTATAGAAATAAATCTCTATAGTTGAATTTTACTCTAGGACAAGAGCTTCGCGGAAGCTGGAAAGAAACAACGCAATAATGTCTTGCAGAATGTAATTGCTATATTATGGATGAAGAAAGACGTGGCATTGTCTTGGTGGATGTAGCCTAGAGGTTTTGGTTGAACCATGTAAATCATGGTCTCCTTTATGTGGTGATTTTAATTGGTGATTATTGATTGGTTGTTATGTGAACTATGTGAATCTAACCTTAAACTCTTTTAAGCATGCAAAGTTATTTGGTAAGTAAAATAGATTGCAATATTTCAATATGAGCTTAATGTAAAATTAGGGTAAAGATAAACGTTTCCTTTATATGAAATTGTCCAAAATAAAATAGATGAGATGTTATAGGACAAAGAGTTTTATATTGTAATTATGGGCTAAAGACATTTGCATACAAAAGTGAGGTTTAATTGATATTGAAGTAAATGCTATGTATTTTCTATCTCCCTTATGTTTACTAATCAAATTAGTGATGATGAAATGATGGAGGATGGTTGAATGATTCTTATTATAAGTTTTGAAAGATCTTTAATATCATTTAAGAATCTACATTGTACTAACGGTTGCAAAAGTGGATATTCATACCTAGTTTAAAGTTGGAGTAGTCTAACGCATAGAGTTTTTCTACGGTTTCAGTTATGAGCTAAGTGGATCATTGTCAAAATTTTAAATTGATTCTTTTGAAATTTCACCTAAAATACTGATTCCCATACTCAGTTATGTTACATATGGTATCAGAGCTACAGGTTTCAAACACTTGGGCCTATTTGGGCTCAGCCGGAGGAAGTAAACGTATGTTGGTTGAACAACTCCAGCTACAAAGACGCAACAGGAAAATTGCATTTTCATAGTTCGACAAGAGGTAGCGGATAAGTCATCTATGAGTTTGCAAGTAAGTAAGTCCCACTGTGTTTAATACTGAAATTAATTTTACCCTGACTTGTTTGGTTAACTTGATTCCTTTATGCAAAAATTGTTGTACTCGCATTCATTAAGGGTATACTATAGTGGACGAAATTGTGTTGTGGTGATATGTTGTAACTAATAGTTTTATACAAAGAGAAGAATCATGGCTTTTGGTAAAAGTGGTATCTTTGTTTTCGGTTGAATTTAGGACTAATGTGTATAGTTTAAAGTTGAAAGTGTTAAGTTTTAAATCAACATTTAATTGTGCATCATAATAGTATTATTTTATTAGGAAAAAGTGTAAAGACAAAGATTGGTTGGTATGTTGATAACATGGATTGCAAGGTAAATATTTTAGACTATAGGACTAAGAGAGTTGTCAAGTTTCCCCTGGTAAGATCACTCCATTCTATGTGGCTTAGTGAGTATTAAATTGATTCTTAGTAAGGCTTGTCTTAAAATTGAGTTGTTGATATCTTTTCTTTTAAATGAAAATTCTTCATTAGTGTAGAATGTACATCCTAGACATCTGTGATAAATGTTACGGTTAGGAGAAAATATGTTCAAAGCGAATATGAGAAAGTAGAAAGTAAGATAGGGGATAATACTAGTTATTAAGTATCTTATCATGTTGTTTAACAAGATGGAAAATCTAAATGTAAGGCTATTAGCATGTTTCCAATTGTAAAGATAAGAAGGGTATTTTAGAAATCATCACATAGTCTGTTTGTGGCGTAAAGGGTTTTGTCTATTACAAATATCGATAGATGAAGAATCTCTATAATTAACGAACATTTGTTAAACATTGCTTATATACTTTCCTTATTGATAGCAATAACATTGGACCTTCCTAACTTCATGATTCTGGTTGGATACTTTCATATGACAAAGGTAAAGTATAAAAGATAGATGTGAATAGTATGCTCTAACACATGCTTTTGGGGTAACTCAAATTAGTATCGAGTTGATATAGATACAAGATTATCCTAAAATATCTCATATAGGAGTGAAATCATTTTGACAATAACATTATAGTGACGATTGATTTCTTTTCATACTTAGTATAAGGAAGAGTTCATATTTATGGATACATAGAGAAGATAACCATGACAACTAAACTGTTTGTATTGAGATCAATGAGAAATACTATATTCCATTTTCTTTGTATATAGACATGAAAATTTTTGTCGAGACATGTTATTACCTTAACCAATAAAGGTTACAGATTGAAAATTGTAAGCATAGGAATAATGTTTTCATATTCATGTATCTTGTCGACATACTAAATTAAGAGTTGGGTTATGAATTACACTCAACAATGGATATTGTCTAGAAATTTTCCAGATATATATAGAGAGAGATGTATATATATACATAAATTGTCTTACAATAGTCTCGAAATCTATGAGAAGGTAAATTGTAAACTTCAAAGACAAATCAGATGACCATTGGAATTATCGTAAGAACTAAGATATTAATGAATGCTATATGTTAACATCGCAAATCTTATTCCGTAAGGTATATTAATGAAATTAATGAGAATGTTAAATCTTGTATAGATGTTGTAAGTGAATGATGAGTTCCTTACTATTATGTTAGGAGAAGACTTTCTCACGAAAGGCGCTTTGTGTTATATAAAAAGTACTAACAAGTGAATTCGACAAATGGTCACATTCTGTGGAACTTGTGGAATGACAAGGACGCAATATAGTATACATGGTAAGCATATAGTAAGAATATGAATAAAGATCAAGGACTCGTGAAAGGATATGTTAAAAGCATGTGTTCGAACTGATGATTAAAAAGGTGAACATATGTGATGTTAATATTATGTTGCTATTATGTTGCATGCTGTGGTTAATAAAAAACTACAATAATTAATAAATGATTATTATTTCCTGGACTCAAACGAGAAGGTTTGAGGGGAAAAGAATATTTCTGTGACTCAAGCGAGAGGACTTAAGGGGAAAGGAACTTTCCACTAAGAAAACACCAAGTGGAAAAAATTGACCCAACTCTGCTTTGCTAAAGAAACTTTTCCTGGACCCAAGCAGGAGGCTGGGTGGAAAAGAAATTCCTGGACTCAAGCAAGAAGGCTTGAGGGGAATTGCTAAAGAGTTTTGTGGTATCATTGGAAAAGACCTAGGCACAAATATTGACATCTGGATACAGGACATTGTTTGATGTCTTGAGGAGGAAATTTTTTTGACTAGCAATAAAAAAGGAGAGTAACCTCAAAAGTGTATCCCATAAGTCCACAAGAATTGGTGACAAAATTCGGGGAAGAATTCTGTGTTCAACAGAGGGTTGTTGAAGTTCCAAAATCATGGGAGAGTTTGATGATCAACAAAGTGTTGTTGAAATATTTGTTTTATGATATAACACATATTAATGATTTGTCTTGTAATCTAGACTATTGGATATCTTTATGTGTGAATGTTATGAATGCTTGGGTAAGCAAAAATTTCCTCAAGGATGAGGATGAATGATAAATGTTAAAATTTATTGTTTGAAATATTGTGAAGTATATGATGCTAACTTGTGTATGAAAGAGGTGTCTACCTCAAGTTGAGGACTAGTAAAATGTCCATGTATTGGAGGTAAAAGACATCCTACAAAAGGGTGATTGAAATGCTGCATTACTTATGAATTCTGTTGAGTAAGCTATTCCATAATTTACAAATATTATGTTATAGAAAGGGCTCAATGTTATGTTATGATTGGGATTATGAACTGATGATGTGTTATACTGAACAAACCAATTTTATTGCACAAAAGTGCAGGTGTGAACGATAATCGCTTGAGGAAAATCGTGAAAATGTGAAGAGGATCAAGACAGAAAATGAAAATACAAATGAAGGAGGACTCAAAAGAAGGTGACAAACTATTGGAAAGAACTAACACTGAGGACGATGTTATTTTTAGGGGGAGGAGGATGTAATATCCCTCCTTTATGCCTTATTATTTTGCAAAAATAATTAAATTATTGTATCGGGTTCCTGGTGGAGGAGCTCAAGGCCAAGGCCCCACCAGTAAGACCTTGTAAGTTATGTGTTTAAATTCCTTGATTGCAAGTTAAAAGATGAGTAGCAGTGACACAACTATCAATGGAGACTAAACCCACTAAGGGATACGGTTCGTCTGGATATGAAGTCAGGAAGATCTAAGACATTGATGTTAGTAGGAACCTGAAGAAAAGTGAGTGATTCATCCTAAGCTAATGGTCCATCCAAATAGGATTATTGAAGGGAGTACTAACCCTCTTCAAATCTCCTAGTAAGTGATAAGACTTACCTTTTAAGTATGAAGATATTATTTCCTAAATAATAGTATGTAAGCGAAGAGATCGTTCTAATTCACTCTATTACATCCTTGACAAGGACCCGGGTAACTTACACAAGCTAAAAATTTTCCTTCAAAACTTAAGAGAAGGAATATTTGCTTCTTAAAATATATATAATGCAAGGGTATCATGAAATAACAAACTGTGAGAGGAAAATCCCTTATATGATATCAAATAAAGATTTATTTGTTTAAACAAAGATATAATAGTGGTTCGGGGATTGGTTATCCAAACTAGGTAGCCTCCTTGTAAAGAGAGCGAAGCTCATTTAACGAAGGAAGGACGTCAGTTGGCATGATCAACCCAGGTTTCCTCTCAAAACGCAGATGTATGAGTCAAAGACTTAATAAACCGTAAGGCTACCATTTGGAATTCCTTACCCTAGCTAAGAGAGATACGATGCCCTTGTAGAAAGGATCTTCACTACACCTGATGGTTCTTCCAAGAAAGAAGATAATACCGCGTGTATGCTAAGTTGGGGGGATGTTATTTGAGGGATCTTGTTGAGGGAAGAAAGGGGGAGAAAAAGAAGGATTATTACGTTTTTCTTTTCTCTGTGATAGTAGTGGGGAGAGGACGGATCTTGGCGAGATCGATCCTTGGTAATCTTGTATTTTTGCGTTGTCTTCGAATGGAAGGGAAATTTGTGCTTGGGAAGGGAAGGTTCTCTAGGGGCCCAATCCCAATTAGGCTCTGTTTATAATTTGTTTATTCTTTGTCTTGATGATAAGCTCGATGGATTCACAACTTATTCTGGATATTTTGTTATTGTAGAGAACATACGACATCCCCTACATTTATCCGTGATAAATTTCATTATGGCATGGATCACAGGCCTAGGACTGAATCTATATAATATTTTTATTATGTGTTCCTCCCTTGTTGTTTTAACCCGAAAAGGAAATACAAGGCGTCTTTCTATATGGGATGGATCTGTATTTACACCTGATATTTGGCTTTGGTTTAGTTAAGGAATTTCTTTCTGGATTGTTTGACAGAGTTCATCATTAATGCGATCTCCATTAAAATGTTGTTTGAATAGAGTCAATCTCTGTATAGTCCATACCATCTGCTCAAGGAACCTACCTTGCTGGGTCATGCGATATTAGGTAGTGGAATCACTGAATTATTACACTTCTAGTTTGACTATTTTCAATCCAGAATTCGATGGTGAAACACGATACCAATTATACTCCCTTGTTTGGTTATATTCGATATGGTTTTGTTTTGTTCTTTATATATAGCTATATATATATGCCTAATCCCAAATCTCCGCTCAGGTTATTGATTGTGTAGATCTCTGCATTCTACATCTGTTTTGTATGGATTTGTGTCTTTTGTTTTGCGTTGGGAGGAGACAGCTCTTCCAGAGCTGATCCCCAAGCTTCATACCCTGGTTTGAAATTACATGTATATACTTGGTCATAGTTTGACATATGTTCTCTTAGAACTCCGCCAGCAAGAGATTTCTTTTTGAGATTTTTGTTGTTGTTGTTGATCTCTGTGTTCTTTGATCTTTTCCATCGGGGAATTTCCATTTTGAGGTTTATGTTAGTTGATTTCCGGATCTCTGTATCTCTGTAATTGTTTTTGGATCTCTATTGCCGAAAACAAACTCGTATCCATATTGTTTATGCGTAAAGGGAAAACGAGGGTTCTATTTAGTTGAACGACATCGTATGATCTTAATGACTTCTTGTTTGAAGTTATGCCAACATAGGTCATTATGTTTTTGTATAGTTTTGTCTTTTTTTATAGATCCGGCATGGATCCCTGATTTACTTTTTATGCCAGCATGTTAGATCAATGATCTAGAATACTTTTATCATGCTAACCTTCTGCTTTGATCCTTGCATTTATGTGATCAATTTTGGCGTAGTTTGTAAATTCCATGAACTTTTGTGTGGGTTAAATGCCTCGGACTTTTGTTTTTCCTATATGGTTAAACCCTGGAGAACTCTCCAGTTGTAGAGAGCTTGTTAACAATGTCAATGCTAAGAAAGACGCTTCCTGTTTAGAGATTAGGTGATAATCTATAAGGAGGTCGAGTTTTCTCCTTTTAATTTGTTGTTGTTTAAGGCTAAGTTTCACAATTAAGCATCTGTCCATTGAAGGCATATTACCTACCAATAAGTGATAGCATATAGTGCATTACTATACATTTTATGTGGGTTATATTGCTATAGAGGGAATTGGGTTTTGTAGTTTTGTTGTATTTAAGAAGAAATTCCTATTGATCTCTGTAAATATTTATGGTATAAATGGCATCAAGTATATGTACATCACTATTATAGAAATAGATCTCTATAGTTTAATTTTACTCTAGGAGAGGAGCTTCAGGGAAGCTGGAAAGAAACAACGCAATAGTGTGTTGCAGAATGTAATTGCTATATTATGGATGAATAAAGACATGGCATTGTCTTGGTGGATGTAGCCTAGAGGTTTTGGGTGAACCACGTAAATCATGGTCTCCTTCATGTGATGATTTTAATTGGTGATTATTGATTGGTTGTTATGTGAACTATGTGAATCTAACCTTAAACTCTTTTAAGCATGCAAAGTTATTTGGTAAGTAAAATAGATGGCAATATTTATGAGCTTAATGTAAAATTAGGGTAAAGATAAAAGTTTCCTTTATATGAAATTGTCCCAAATAAAATACATGAGATGTTATAGGACAAAGAGTTTTATAATGTAATTATGGGCTAAAGAGCTTTGCATAAAGAAGTGAGGTTTAAGTGATATTGAAGTGAATGTTATGTAATTTCTATCTCCCTTATGTTTACTAATCAAATTAGCGATGATGAAATGATGGAGGGCGGTTGAATGATTCTTATTATAAGTTTTGAAAGATCTTTAATATCATTTAAGAATCTACATTGCACTAACGTTTGCAAAAGTGGATATTCATACCTAGTTGAAAGTTGGAGTAGTCTAATGCATAGAGTTTTTCTACGATTTCAGTTATGAGCTAAGTGGATCATTGTCAAAATTTTAAATTGATTCTTTTGAAATTTCACCTAAAATATTGATTCACAGACTCAGGTATGTTACATCAACACTCATAACTTCTCTACATGTGGAGGTTCACCTGCGTTAATGAGCTTCTTCTCCGATAAGAATTTGTACTTGAAGGGTTGTGTCTCCAGTTTAGTGCTCAGGCTTTGCTTATTAGGAATGGTGGCAAGAGATGCCAGTTCTTTTTCGTTCTCCTTAGCCCGAGGAGTTAGGATTTCCGCTCAGTTGGTTTCTCTCCCATCCCAAGTATTTCGCTTCGGCTCTTCTCTTGCATTTAATTGGCAAGTGTGGGATACTGGTATGTGTTTGTCTCTGGAAATTTTTGAGTTAGGGCCAAATAGTGTTGGTAATTTACATGCTTTATTAGAGGTGAAGGTAGTGGGTTGCCCTCTTTTAGTTCTGTCAATTCTGTTCTCGTGTGCAATTTCCTTGGTATAGAGAACCCCAGTCTGCAATTTATTGGGTTTGCCAGAAGTGGTTGGAATATAGGAAAAATTATAAGTATGGACCTAGAAAAGTGGAATGAGGTTCTTACTTACCAAGTTAATGCTGCAACCGCCAACATAAACAATTTCAAAACCCATATAAAATGGATGAATGGTAGAATGGAAGGGATGTTTGAAGTCATTCATTAGTTGATTGCTCATACACCAGTTTTAGATACTCATTTGGACCAAATAGAACAATTGTATCAAGAGGTTAACAATAATATGAAAGCTTGTCTTGTTAGCCTGCAAATAGAGGTGAAGACATGTGAAAAAAAGTGAATGAAATGGCAACAATAGTTTCAAAGCACGAAGAGTTAATTGGTGGGTATTTTTCAAAAATTGATGAGAATTGTGTTGCTCGTAATGGTGATGAAACTTCTGTAATCGAGTCAGTGAAAGAAGGTATGGATAATATTGGTGCAAACTCTAGAAAAACAATGATGAAGATAAATTATTTGTTAATATCATGGCTACAGAGCAGGAGGGTGAAAACGTGAAGGTGGGTAACACTTTCGTGAGAAACGAGTGCAAAATCGTCTTAGCGGAAGTTATTCGGCCGAATAATAAACATTATTCGGCCGAATAATTTACATTATTCGGCCGAATAATTCAAAGGTTATTCGGCCGAATAACCACAAACAGTTCTCCGTCCAGTCTAACGGAGATCCTCGGAATGTGTGCAAAGTTACGGAGATCCGACGTAATTTTTTTCCCGTTTGGTTATTCGGCCGAATAACCTTCACCATAAGTTACGGCACCGTTACGGAAAACAGTTATTCGGCCGAATAATTATTCGGCCGAATAATTATTCGGCCGAATAATTATTTCGGCCGAATAATCTCTGAAACATGACCGATTCAGATCTCTGCAAAATTTTCAGGTTTCTCCATTTTCGGAAGGAGAAAACCACCTCTTACACAACAAAACGAATGTCGGACTTCATACCAGTAGATTCATCATTGAATCTACTTTACGAGGGTATAAATTTTGTTGTATATAGATAAGAACTGATATTTTTTAAGTTTTATATTTGTAACATGTGTCGAGTTATGATTCAGCTCTTTAAAAAAACAGCGAGAAGAAAAATCCATAACTTTGTAAATACAACACCAAAAAAATCGAAGAAAATGTGGGTCGATTCACTGACGTGTCTACTTCAAAAGGGTGGTCGTAGATTTTTTGATTTTATAGCGGATTGAGAAAAAAGTGGTGCAACAAAAAGGTTGTTGAAAATCGACTGAGTTTCCCCATGGATCAACTTTAAAAAAATATAATAATTAGTATAGAGGTCCATTGGATGCAAACTTATAGTCAGGCGTTAGTACATTGTGTGTAGATTGTCGTAGCATTTTCAGTTTTTGCAAAACACAAGTCTAACAACGATTTTAGTGGTGCAACAAATCATAACTCTTTTGTAGTCTTTTCATTTTATAAGAACACACTGTCAAACATTTGCGAAATCGACATATCAAATCTTAATAAAAAAAATTGAAAAAATTATGAGTAGAAAGCTAACATAATTCTACAAAACTTTTCTTTTTACGGCAAAGTGAAATTTTAAATAAAAATATCACTTTTGTTCGCCCAAAGTTGGAAGACATGAAAAAAACAGAATTATTTTCTCACGAGACCCCCCAAAATAGACACCCATCTTCATTTTTTCACCCAGGAATGCGACTCTAAGGGTAATTTTGAAGATGAATCGGATAAAGACGAAGAAATTGATACTAAGGATGGAACTAATGGACATATGGAGGTCAACTCTTATGATGTAGAGGTTGATATGGAAGAGGAGGCTACAGGAAATGAAGAAAATATTTCAGATAGTGATGGAGATGAAGATGTTCTCTATGAGAAGAGAACAAATAACGACTCCAACAGTTAATTTGTCCCTTATATGCTCTTTTTTTGCATTTAGTTACTTGGTCAGTATGTGAAAATTTACAGTAGTCTAGGGTGTTTA
The DNA here is from genome assembly GCA_027924585.1 of Larix kaempferi. Taxonomy (NCBI): domain Eukaryota; kingdom Viridiplantae; phylum Streptophyta; class Pinopsida; order Pinales; family Pinaceae; genus Larix; species Larix kaempferi. Next base: position 29,775,375 of record BSBM01001102.1, on the reverse strand, counting down.
GTATTGTGGAAGACTTTTATCTCCATATGGATGAATGTATATGTCAGTTTTTATTTGCACACAATTGATCTTAAATCTCTAAACTCTATAAGAGCCATTTTTTTAATACTTTGTTGAATTTATTAGGCCTTTTTCAATACAAACATAACCGTTTCTGTTAAAAAAAAATAACACTCATGGGTTAGGTTGTATGGTAATTGGAATGGGGAGAACATTATATGTGACTAATGTAATATTCTATTTAGCCCTTTTGGTATTCTTTTTTTCCCCGAAAAATGTCCGCATTATATTAATTGAAATATAACCCTTTTTACATAGGCTTAACAACCTTATCTTCTCCTTTGGATCCAAAAAGAGACCATTAATCTTTACACAAAAGTGTGAAAATATACATCGACTTTGACTAAAATATTTAGCAATTCCCAGGCCTAAAGGCCATACAATAAAAACTCAGCAAAAATGATTCATAGACCAGATAATTCTTTGCCTGTTCATAAGACACTTTCTCCCAGGAAAAGGGAGAAAGGGAAATTAGTCCCAAATAGGTCCTGGATCTATTTCATGGAGGATGTCCTCTGCTTTCTCCCATCTTTGCCATGATCCTTTTTGTGTTCTTAATCTAACATAGTGTCAATTTCCTCTAAGTCAACAAATTTAGCCATTATTAATATATTTTTGATACATATTTTATAATGTTATTTTGTTTAAATATAATTCATTTGTTTGTCAAGTTTGTAAGTAAAAATAAGGTAAATAAGGTTGTTGTACTTTGTCATCTTTATTAATAATTGATTTAAAAATGATTTAAATAAATAATTAATTTATGAAAAATAAACATGTTGTATGTATAATTTAAATTATTCAAATTATATCCAATTAACATCTTTAACTTTATTATATTTTATTGTTAAAATGTGATATTTTATATTTAAAATTTAAATAAATAAAAATAAATAATTTTTTTAATTGAAATATACTTAATTATCCTTTTATTTAACATATTGCCTTCAACTTTATTATATTATATTTGAATAATTAAATTTTATTCACATATATTATCATAAAAGCATCATATTTTGATTCATAAAATGTTGAACCTTTTTGTCTTTATATTTTAAATCTTCTCACAAAAAACAACATATTTGGGATAACTCTTTACTCACTCAACTTTTATAATAATAATAATAATCAAATTTAAAAATCATATTTTAATCAAATATCAAATATTTACATATAAGATCCCTTTACATTTACTCGTTCACACACCAAGTTTAAAATTAATCTTATTAATTTTTAAAGAGACAAAATGTACCTTATTTGTGTCAAAACATCTCAAATACTTACACATGTTAAATGAATTCAAGAAGTGATGCAATAGTTGAATTTCAAATTTACGACCAAAACGTTATTATTATTTTAATATAATAAATGTGAATAATGTAATAATCTATTTATTTAATCTTATTATTATTTTAATATAATAAATGTAACTAATGTAATAATCTATTTATTTAATGTTATGCTACTCTTATCATTGTGTTTCATGCATTTTTTATTTTTATAATTATATCTCATTGATATGCCACATTTATTATACTTCTTTATAAATGTGGTAGTCATTTTAATAATTATAATAATAATAAACAAATTTTAAAATCAATTTAATTAGATATCAAACATTCACATATGAAATTTTCGAGTATGCTTTTAACTATTAATTTTACTCAAAATTATATAAATAAAAATATAATATCAATGAAAAATCAAATTGACTTATTTTCTATATATAACTATTATACTATATATTCACACACACAATATACAAAATGATATACTTAGTGTTTACTAAGTGTAATGTCTCCTTTCGGTTGATAATGTAAGACTATAATATTTGTATTCTTTCATGGTCTTTTTTTGGTTGATAATGTAAAATGACAAAAAAGGTTATGATGTGAGGATATCATAATTCCAAGGATGATCTAGTTGATTGATAGATATATTTATAGTTGATAAATCTATTTTTTATTATTATTAAGTTTGATTATATTGATGTATTTTATATGATTTAAATTAGACATTAAGTGATGATGCAGATAAATACATTTTAATGATTGCATTTATAAGTATAATGTAAGGGTGGCACTCTAAAAGGATTCAAGGGTGTCCATTAGTCCCCTTTATTCTTCCTCCTAATTATAGAAGGTCTTAGTAGAACACTTACCTCTGTAAGAAGGAATGGCGCTGTAAAAGGATTCAATTTTGGTGGAGCAATACATATCACACATCTCTTATTCATCGATGACATAATGCTCTTCTTTGATGGATCTAGAAGAGAGATTCATAAATACAAAGCTCTTCTCTCTTTATTTTCACAAGCTACAGGTATGATCTACAACCCAAGAAAGTCTTCTATATCATTTTTGAACTTGGATACAAGGACATTTGATTGGATTAATAATCTTGTTAAGAACCCATGTCAACCCTTCTATTTACTTTGTTAGTATATTGTTGTTGGACGCATATGCTTTGTATGTCATCCCGTAGTATTTGTTGATCCATAGTTTGTATTATTGTTGTTGGATTCATATGCTTTGTAAGTCGTCCTGTAGTAATTGTTGATCCATATTTTGTATTGGCCCATGGTTTGTATTGACACATGGTATTGACCCATGGTATTGGCACCTAGACTTAGTATATAAGTTTATGTTGAGATCAATGAAGGCACGGTGAAGTTATTTGTATTGAGCTTGCTCAAAGGAGGTTGCTCCCTCGAAGTGGCCTGGGATCAATATAAAAGTGATTCTGAGTTTTTCTATTTCGTGTGTTTTCATTAATTAATTATTGCAGGTTCCTCACATCTGGTATCAGAGCACTTTCTTGGGCTCCTTGGGTGGAATTTCTGCCAAATTGTTTTTTCGCATCTGTTGCAGCTTTGGATCTAGGAATAATCCCTATCCACTTAACTGTGGGAAGTACTTGGGCATAAGCCCTAAAACTCATTGTGAGGAGTACCACAGGAACCCCAAGGTAGCTATCCCATTGAGAGGACCTACCAGCGAAAATGACAACGACCCCTACCTGATTGACTAGTTCCCACCCGTGAGGTAAACCAAGAGTTGTCGTTTGTGGCAAAGCGGTTATCAGTTTTACCTGAGCCATGGAGTGAGGGGTACTACCCCAATATGCAAGCCGTCATACAGCATTGGTGGCTGAGTGAAACCCCTAAAATGTTAGGAAGATGCACATACCAGGGGTCCATATCTATTTTCAGCTGAACTGTTGCCAATCATTGCTGCGTCGTTTCAGATCCATTTTGAAATCCGTTCCAGATCCAACCATTTCAGATCTATTTCAGATCCAACCGTTTTCGATCCATTCGGCATCGTTTTAGATCCTTCTATTTCCAATCACTTCCGCGTCATTGCAAATCTATCTATTTCAGATCCCTTTCGCGCTGTAGTAGCTCCATTCTGGAAAAAAAAATGGTTTTTTCTCCATATCTCCATTGTTTTCACTCTGTTTCCCTTGAAACTTCCCTGGAACCCTTGTAATCCTATTCTTCATATTTCATTCCTGAGGACCCTATCCCAAATTCCACTTCCCAAAGCCCGAAATCCCACCTTTGTCTATTTTTAGGGTTTGCCATAACTTCCTCAGATTTTACCCAATTACCTTCAAATTTTACCACAGAGTTCATTTCCTAATTCTGCTTCTTTGTCCCTCTCTGCCAAATTTTTTCATTCTTTCACCTTGCTTCTAAAATCCCCATTTTCTGCTTCCCTGCCCATTCGATAGTGTCTAAAACCTAGTCAAACCCCAATTACCCTTCATATTTTTTCCCAAATCCAAATTTTCCTTTACTGAAACAGTTTCTGTTTTTGTTTTTCTACCCACTAAAAAAAAAAAAAAAACTCCTGGTTATGGTTGTCACCCGCGCAGGAGCAAAAACCATGGAAGAAGCTCTTGTAGCCATCCAAGCCAAACTCTAGGATCTTGATGAAAAATTTCTCGGCCTCCATCTGGAGCATTCAACCATGAAAAACAAATGACAGTCTAAGTCTTCATCAGACAATGGGTTCTCTTCTTCCAGCACTTTCTGTGGTCCAAAGCTTGAATTTCCTCGCTTCAATGGTACTGATTCGACTAGATGGATCTATCGTGCCGAATAGTATTTCAGTCTGCATAATACTTTTGATGTCCAAAAAGTTCCACTTGCATCCTCTCATTTGGAACAGGAAGCCCTTTAATGGTACCATTGGTACATCAAGGCTCATGATGAGCCAAAATGGACAGATTTTTTCCAACTCCTTTTGCAACGATTTGGTCCTAGTGCTCTTGATGACTTCACCGGAGCACTCACTAGCCTTCTTCAAATTGGCACTGTGAGAGAGTATCAGAAATAATTTGAGAAACTAACCAACCACACAGAAGGATTGTCTGATGAATTCTACAGGAGTTGTTTTATCAGTGGTCTTAAGGATGAAATCCTCCCAGAGGTCAAAATGTTCTGTCCCAACACAATGATGGAAGCCCTGGGGTTGGCTAAGTTGGCAGAAGACAAGACTGTCACCCAACAACGTTCCAAAACCACTTTTGTTCCCTTCATAAATATGGATTCTCAACGACCTCCCATCTCGCCAGCTCCTCGACCAACTCCTATCAAGCATTTGTCTGAAACAAAGATGCAGGAACGTAGAGAAAAAGGGCTTTGTTATAATTGTGATGAAAAATTCACTCGGGGACATAGATGTGTTCAACAAAATATCTATCTCTTGGATGTGGATTCTCCGCCCGCCTCTGAAGTTGGTGAAAAGGCTCTAGATACATCGAATGATCAGGTCGACATTCAGGGGCCACCTATTGACCTTTCATTTCAGGAAGACCACCCGGAGATATCTCTGCATGCTTTATCTGACGTGACCACCCCCCAAACAATGCAGGTCAGGGGTTACTTCAAGAAGATTCCTCTTACAATACTCTTTGATTCTGGTAGCACTCATAACTTCATTGACCCTCGGATTGCCAAACATGCTGATTGTTTTATCCATCCTTGCTCCAACTTTGAAGTCATGGTTGCCAATGGGGGCACCTTACCTTGCAAAGGAAAGTGTCACAATGTGCGTATCTCTCTGGAATATTATAACCTATGCTCTGACATGTTTGCCTTGTCCTTTGGTGGATGTGATGTGGTTTTGGGCGTTCAATGGTTACGCACACTTGGCCCCATCTTATGGGTTTTTGCTGAACTTTGGATGCAGTTTTCAGTCAATGGGAAACAACACAAATTTAAGGGCTTACAATAGGGGTCTCTCTGCATCATCAGTTCACATCGTCTAGAAAAGATCCTTAAGATGAATTCACATGGTGTCATCGCTCAACTCCATTCCATTCATATGCACCCATCAACGGTCTCCCCTACTTCCTTTTATAGATATGCAGGTGTCCTTGCTGAACCAGTGGGCTTGTCGCCTTCAAGAGACCTTTCCAGTAAGACTTTAGTCGCATCTACATCTCAGCAGGAAATGATGGCTATTTTGCATGCAGTACAGAAGTGGCAACCATACTTATTAAGGACTTATTTCTGCATCAAGACTAATCTCCAGAGTCTGGAAAATTTCCCGGAACAATGGGTCTCCTCCCCAGCACACCTGAAATGGGTTATCCAACTCATGGGTTATGCCTATGCAATCACTTACAAGAAGGGTAAGGACAATATGGTGGTAGATGCTCCTTCTCGCACATTTGCTGACCTAGTTTCTCTTCCAGCTATTTCTCTGCTTGTTCCAAATTGGTTGCAATCTGTTCAATAGGGCTATCTCTTCTATGCACTCCATGCTTCTTCATCAGCAGGGCACTCTGGGTTCCTCAAAATGTATGACCAGGAGCAATGTAACTTCTTTTGGCAGGGACTGAAAATGACAATTCAGCAAATGGTGGTTGAATGTGCTACTTTCCAGGACAATAAGGGTTAAACGACACCCCTTTCGGGACTGCTCGAACCCTTGCCCATCCCTCCACAGATTTGGACAACTATTTCTATGGATTTCCTAGAAGCACTCTAGTGGTACAATACCACATCTAAAAGGACATCATATGAAGCAGTCTATGGATAGGCACCGCCAATTCTTCTTCCATACACCCTCAGCAGCTCCCTAGTTTAGGAAATTGACTCGGTTCTTCGAAACCATGATCAGATTCTTCTCATTCTGCAGGACAATCTTCACATGGCAAGAATTCGACTAAAACAACACGTCGATCAGCACCGTTCTATGTGCACTTTTCACGCAGCTGATATGGTTCTTCTTCATCTACAGCCTTCCAAGCAACCCTCCCTAAAACTCACAAGGCATCAGTGGCCCGGAATGCAACCCGAGGATGCTACAGGGGAACCACTCCTTCAGATTCTACATCAATTTCCATAGCTAAAGCTTTGAGGACAAAGATTTTTCTATGGGAGAGAGAATGTTAAGAACCCATGTCAACCCTTCTATTTACTTTGTTAGTATATTGTTGTTGGACGCATATGCTTTGTAAGTCGTCCCATAGTATTTGTTGATCCATAGTTTGTATTATTGTTGTTGGATGCATATGCTTTATAAGTCGTCCCGTAGTAATTGTTGATCGATATTTTGTATTGGCCCATGGTTTGTATTGACACATGGTATTGACCCATGGTATTGGCACCTAGACTTAGTATATAAGTTTGTGTTGAGACCAATGAAGGCACGATGAAGTTATTTGTATTGATCTTGCTTAAAGGAGGTTGCCCCCTCGAAGTGGCCTGTGATCAATATAAAAGTGATTCTGAGTTCTGTTATTTCTGCTATTTCGTTTGTTTTCATTAATTAATTATTGTAGGTTCCTCACAAATCTGTTCGAATTTGAGACCATAAACCTTTCAACATGCCTCAAATATCTTGGGTTTGTTATCAAACCAAATGGTTACAATGCTAAGGATTGGGCTTGGATGATACAAAAAGTGGAGAACAAGATTAATTTATGGTGCAATAAATGGTTGAGTAAATCTGAGAGACTAGTCCTCCTCCTAAAGTCTATCTTAGAAGGACTTGTTGATGTGGAAACAAGTAGTTTCCTACAACAACCTCGAATCTTGTATGGCTAGTACAAGATATATGGGATTGATCACCCTTAGTTTATAGCCACATGAAACAAGACAATAATTTAATAAAATGCCTGCACAAGTCTTGATCTTGAATGTATTTTATGAGAATTCTATGGTTTTGATACCATGTAATAAATTATACAAGCCAGGATATGGAAACAGAGAAGTCCTCACTAAGAAATTACTAAGAGATTAGCATAATTGAGAAGAAAAACTGAAGCAGAAAAACGTGAGACTGAAAACAGTTGATGTTAATTCCATAGTCATTATATTCATTAATGAGATTACAATTAATAATACATCTTAAGAGAGACAATCGAATGCACTAAAGGAAACTCAAAAATCTCACAGAAAAGCAGGCTTATAATAGACTAAATCCTTGATCACCTTAGTTTATAGCCACATGAAACAAGACAATAATTTAATAAAATGGCTGCACAAGTCTTGATCTTGAATGTATTTTATGAGAATTCTATGGTTTTGATACCATGTAAAAAAATAACAAGCCAAGATATGGAAACAGAGAAGTCCTCACTAAGAAATTACTAAGAGATTAGCATAATTGAGAAGAAAAACTGAAGCAGAAAAACGTGAGACTAAAAAAAGTTGATGTTAATTCCATAGTCATTATATTCATTAATGAGAATACAATTAATAATACATCTTAAGAGAGACAATCGAATGCACTAAAGGAAACTCAAAAAGCTCACAGAAAAGCAGGCTTATCATAGACTAAATCCCCAATCTAGACAAGTATCTAATTCCAAATCTATGATAGAGTTCACAAATGGGAAAGTAAAGGCTTGATGGACCATGAGTGACACAAAATCAGCTAAAGAGTTGATTTTTGGAGAAAAATATGGAAGTGGTGTAAGGAAAAAGTAGTAAGCTTGCCCAAAATGGATCCTAGTGCAACTTCCTTATCCTAATCTTTTTGAAAAGAAGTGAAAAGATGCCTTTAACTCAAAAAAGTAGGAATAAAGCAGGAAGTGCGCTCTAGGCCATAAAAGCAGGATCATAATGGAATGGTGGGTGCTCCAATAGTCTAAAGTTGAAAAACGTGGACAACTATGGTCTAGACTATTGGCTTTGATAGCCTAACACATGAAACACCATATCTAATCACCTAGGAACTTAATGAAACTGTTTTAACAAATGGTCTAGATGGATTTATGTTCCAACACCCCCCCTTAATCTTGACTTAGAGTGAGTAATGTATGTGTAGGGCCCAATAAACATAGGCTTATGTCACCCCATTACAATTATTAATATCATGTAAACTGAGGAAACATGGAAAACTTCATGGGAACAAAACCCTCCCTAAAAAATCGACATGTGCACACCAAAAAATAATGCTGCTACTCCACTCAAGTAGGTGTGAACTTGATCAGATGTATGGAGGTAAATTCCTCTTGGGAAGAAGAGTATCATGATCCAAAAATATGTGCTTGAATTCTCCATCAGTGGATGCAAGTGAATATGGAAGCTCTTTGAACTTTATTTTTGAACCAAACTTGATCAGAACAAATCCATGAATATGCAGACCATTCTAGAACTTGAATTTCGAACCACATGAGGAAGGATCAACTACAATCATATCTGATTTCTCTTTAAACTTGAAATTTTGATCAGTGGAATATAAATCAGCTCCAAGAATTGATAGATGGTTCCTTGAGATATCCTTTGAACCAATAGGGGTGAGATCAGAACCAAAATCACCAAAACATGCCTGAGACTTAAACCCAAGCGAATGGTAGTGTCTTCCATATTCAGTGCAACTTTGAGAACATGTGCCAATGATCAAATAGGAACTCATTGAAAGCATGTGACCAAGGAGTGCGAATGAAGCAACTCCAAATTTATAGGGATAATTTTAAGGACCCATACTTATTCAAAAGTGTATAAACATTGGCGAATATTACCAATTTTTAAAATGTCAACTATAAAATATTTGGCGATATTTTTCTAAAATTATTTCAATTTCTAAGGATTTTCTATAGTTTATATAATAGTTTGGTGATTTTTAGAGTAAAAAATGTTCACCCCATTAAAATTCGGCGAAATGGGGCTTCAAAAAATGCAAATTGGCGAATATTTTTTTTGGTAAAAAACATGGAAAAATAGCCCAAGGGATAAATTTCTCCCCTAAAATTATCCTTGCGAGTCCAAAATCTGATCTAGCCTCCAAAATATCCAGTATATCATCATTATGCACACCAACAGACTCATGTGAAAGAGAGGATTCAAGAACCTCTTCAGATTCTGGAGCATAAAATGGCCTATCTTGCTCAAAATTCAGAATAGAAGACTTATGAGAGAACATGTGAGAATGGATGGACATCTCTTAAACAAAATCAACTCCATTTCGTACATCTTCTTCATTGACAACATCAATTTCCGTATCATAAGAGGATGTCTATTCAAATTTAGGAACTAGTGTTGAAGATTCTGCAGTTTGCTCTTCATGAACAACATCATCAGAAAATATTGTGGCCAAGACATTGGTGACATCAATGAGATGATTTGAGGAGGTATCTATGGTAGGTAGAATCTCCACATGTCTTGTCTCATCCTCATCAATTTGAATTCCAAATTCTTTGTCTAAAATGTACCAGAGATCACTTGGAGTATCAACAATATCAATGAGGTAGCGCATCTTTGAAGATATGTCCAAACACATTGCTCCAAAAGCTCTACCACAGTCATTAAACCATTTTTTTTTTAAATTGAGGAAAATGGCTCTTCAACAGCTCCAGTAGATATCTCATAGAGACATTTTCTCTTAAGAAATGCACTCATCTTTAGATTCCACTCAGCATAATTAAATGGTGTAAGAGGAGGAACTGAATTCGAATCCATTGAAGAAGTTGTGTACATGCAAAACAAATGTTGAATCTTATACTAGAAGACTCATATGGATCTACGCTATGAGCTCCCTGAGCTCTGATACCATATTAGAATTCTATGGTTCTGGTACCATGTAAGAAATTCCACAAGCTAGGATCTGGAAACAGAGAAGTACTCACTAAGAAATTACTAAGAGATTAGCATAATTGAGAAGAAAAACTGAAGCAGATAAACATGAGACTGAACACATTTGATGCCAATTCCATAGTGATCATATTCATTAATGATAATACAATTAATAGTACATATCAAGAGAGAAAATCGAATGCACTAAAGTCAATTCGACAAGCTCACAGAAAAGAAGGCTTATAATAAACTAAATCCCCAATCTACACAAGTATCTAAATCCAACTCTATGCTAGAGGTCACAAATGGGAAGGTAATGGCTTGATGGACCATAAGTGACACACAATCAGCTAAATATTCTTTTTCTGGAGAAAAAGATGGAAGTGGTGTAAGGAAAAAAGTAGCAAGCTTTCCCAAAATGGATCCTAGTGCAACTTCCTTATCCTAATATTTTTGAAAAGCAGTGAAAAGTTGCCTTTAACTCAAAAAAACAGTAATAAAGAAGGAAGTGTGCTTTGGGCTGTAAAAGCGGGATCAAAATGGAATGGTGGGCGCTCCAATAGTCTAAAGTTGAAAATTGTGGACAACTCTAGTCTATACTATTGACTTTGGTATCCTAACACATGAAACATCATATCTAATCACCTAGGATCTTAATGAAAGTATTTTAACCTATGGTCTAGATGGATTTATGTTCCAACATATTTTAATGATGTAATTGAACAAGAATCTTATAAAATGTTGCAAGTTATATGCATTGACAGCTATAAATAATAAATATGATACATAGAATGTAATTCAATATCCTATATCGTTAGAATTTTCTTACATATTCTTAAATTAATTGCTTACAATCTTGCTTGAGCGAGAACTGGAGTTCACCATTGAACTTAACCCGAGAACAAAATTGATTTAGAAGACTCCTTATCATATGATAACTCCAAAATTATGAGAATTGTAAATGAAACTCCAAGAAATTTTAGATATAGGATTTATTCATCCTAGTATGTCTCCATGGGGTGCACTTGTAATATTCATAAAAAATAAGGTTGGTTTGTGGAGACTTTGCATTGAATACCAATAGTTAAACAAAACCACAATAAGAAATCAATACCCGTTTCCTAGGGTTGTTGATGTCCTTTATCAAATGAAAGGATATGCGATGTTTTGAAAAATATATTTGATATCAAGGAATCACCAATTAATAATTATAACACATTATACAACTTGACGAGAACCCTCTATATTTCTTGTTTTTATAGCCTACATTTAGTGGCTATTTTACTTCGAATGGAAAAGTGTTTCTATCCATAGAAACCTTTCTTTTTTGGAGCTAAAATTATAAATTTTTTAAATCCCCATCAGTTCTATTGCAATTGAAGCCTTGAATCCACCAATGAATCGAAAAGGGGTGCTACTGGTAGTACCTCTTTAACACTTTTTAAAATCAAGGCATAAATCAACCCTATTGAAAAGGGGTGCTACCAGTAGCACCCTTTTTTGAGGGATAAAATTACATATTGTTTGAAGCCTTGGCCTTAACAACTAGTATAATTGCAATCAAACCCTAAATCAACCCCCAAATAAAAAAATGTTGCTACCATGGCACCCCCATTTTTTTTCCGAGGCTAAAATTACATTTTTTAAAACTACGGCCTTAATAGTTGGCGTTGTTGCAATGAAAACACCAAAATCAACCACCAAATTTGACAAGTGGTGCTACCTTGAACAACCCTTTAATTTGTTGGGTTGAATTGCAGGCATTTCGAAACCACGACCTAAAACATTTATTCAAATTAAAAAAAATAACTTTAAAAATAATAAAAAATACAAATTTGATCAACATCACAATTTTTTTAGAAAATAAATTTAAATTTTATAAAAATAAAACATTTCTTCAAATAAAAAAGAAAGAAATTAAAGAAATGCAAGCTTTACAAAAAATAAAAATGGTAAAATTAAAAAAAATAAAAATAAAAGGTGAAAAGTTTATTTTAAAAAGTACAAAGTAAAAGTTTTAAAAGGAAAATTAAATAAAAACAATTTGTTGCATCGAGAGGCACTCTACAGCCCAGTATGAGGGAGATCTTGTACGTTACGTGTATCGTTTGTCGATATTATTGTCGGCCATTAATAAAATGTAATAAAAAGTAAAAAGTAATAATATGAGAGAGATCTTGTAACGTTTGTCGATATTATTGTCGGTCATTAATAGAATGTGATAAAAAGTAAAAAGTAATACATATTTTGTCGGCCATTAATAAACGTTTGTTGAAGAAATAAAAGAAAGAAGTAAAAAATATATTATAGTAGCCATAAGAAGTAGAAACAAAAGAAATAAAAAAATAAATATAGCCGGCATAAGAAATAGAAAATAAAGAAGAGATTTGAACCTTAATAAAAAAACATGGTTGCATTGATTTCAACAATGGGTAAAACAAATATTAGAAATATAAGAAGTAAAAAATATAAAGAATAATTGACATAAAAAAATAGAAACATGGTTGTATTGATTTCAACAATGCGTAAAACAAATATTAGAAATATAAGAAGTAGAAACATGGTTGCATTGATTTAAAAAAAATTACTATAGCCGACATAAGAAATAGAAAAAATAGAAGAGATTTGAACCTTAATAAAAAAACATGGTTGCATTGATTTCAACAATGCCTAATACAAATATTAGAACTATAAGAAGTAAAAAAGATAAATAATAGCTGACATAAAAAATAGAAACATGGTTCCATTGATTTCAACAATGCCTGAAACAAATATTAGAAATATAAGAAGTAAAAAAGATAAATAATAACTGACATAAAAAGTAGAAACATAAGAAATAAAAGAAAGAAGTAAAAAATATATTATAGTAGCCATAAGAAGTAGAAACAAAAGAAGTAAAATAAATACTATAGCGGACATAAGAAATAGAAAAAATAGAAGAGATTTGAACCTTAATAAAAAAAACATGATTGCATTGATTTCAACAATTGATAAAACAAATATTAGAAATATGAAAAATAAAAAGCATAAAGCACAGCTGACATAAAAAGTAGAAACATAAGAAATAAAAGAAAGAAGTAAAAAATATATTATATTATCCATAAGAAGTAGAAACAAAATAAATAAAATAAATACTGTAGCCGACGTAAGAAATAGAAAAAATAGAAGATATTTGAACCTTAATAAAAAAACATGGTTGCATTGATTTCAACAATGAGTAAAACAAATATTAGAAATATAAGAAGTAAAAAAGATAAAGAATAACTGACATAAAAATGAGAAACATGGTTGCATTGATTTCAACAATGCATAAAACAAATATTAGAAATATAAGAAGTAAAAAATATAAAGAATCACTGACATAAAATGTAGAAACATAAGAAACAAAAGGAAGAAGTAAAAAATATATTATAGTAGCCATAAGAAGTAGAAACAAAATAAGTAAAATAAATACTATAGTCGACATAAGAAATAGAAAAAATAAAAAGGATTTGAACCTTAATAAAAAAACATGTTTGCATTGATTTCAACAATGCGTAAAAGATAAAGAATTAAAAAATAGTATAGTTGACATACAAAGTAGAAATATAAGAAATAAAATAAAGAAGTAAAAAATATATTATAGTAGATATAAGAAGTAGAAACAAAAGAAGTAAAAAAAATTACTATAACCGACATAAGAAATAGAAAAAATAGAAATGATTTGAACCTTAAGTCCAATCATCTCACTACTTACTAGTAGACATCAAACAAATATTCTTAAAAAACACAAGATGTATGTTGATTTGATTAGTTGCATTGATTTCAACAATGCATTGTTTTTGTTTTTTACATGTATGCATTGAATTTATCAATTTAATAAAAAAACAAATGTTTTTTAAAAACACAAAATGCATAAACACAAGATGCATATTGATTTGATTCGTTGCATTGATTTCAACAATGCCAGCCATAATAATAGTTAGATTTGATAACTAAATATAACTCCAAACAAAAAGAGTTTTGAACCTTAATCTCTAGGTTAACACAAGCTCAATAACCTTACTACTTACAAATAGACCACACACAAATGTTGTTAAATAACATAATATGCATATTTATTTGATTCGTTGCATTGATTTTAACAATGCATATTTTGTTTTGTTTTTTACATGTATGTATTCAATTTATCAATTTAATAAAAAGTAAAAAATTTGCATTGATTTCAATAATGCATTGTTTTTTGTTATTTACATATACATTGAATTTATCTATTTAATAGAAAAACTATTTGCAATGATTTCAACATATTAATGTTTTTTTTTTCTCTATTTTAGGGTATATTGTGGATCCTCTTGATAATATTGTAAATAATGAAGATATTGATGATAAAAAAAGGAAAGAACGACAAATGTATAGAAGAGAAAGAGAAAAATAATCATCAGAACATATAGAAGAATCTAGAAAACACGACCGTGAACTAAAGAGATCATGAAGAAGTGTTATTTGTGCAAAGGAATTCTCAAAAGCATGAATGAGAGATAATTTCAGGGTTATATAGGAATTCGTATATAACTACCAATGAATATGACATACTTGGATACATGGAATGTGATAGCAAGGAAAATTGGAACTCTAATTTTGATGGCATGGAAACTTCCAATCGTGCACTACAGTTCATATATGAAAACCGACAATTGAATGTCATTGTTGATAATAATCGTACTCAAAATTATTCAATTAAAATCTTAGCAGAGAAGCAAAGAAAATCATTTGAGATTATTCTTGAGCATTACAGAGGTGGGAACAATGAATCACTACGAATGATTATCCAAGGAACTCCAGGTACAAGAAAATCTTACTTGATTGGAGCTATTAGACAAACACTATAAATTGATTGTTTTCCAGATAAGTCACCATTACTTCTTTTGGCCCCAACCAATGTTGCAACGTTTAATATATCTACATAAACAATGCAAAAAAAATGGGTATTAACATTGGAGAATGAAACTATAAATATTGGAAACAAAGAACGACGGGGACTCCCATTTACAACACTATCATGAGTAAAAGTTATGGATGGTCTTCCTCCTTTCACATATGATTGATACGAGAAGATGCCAAAGGGAGCAGGAGTGGAATCAAGAAAAAAAATTATATCAAATTTGATCACATTGTAATATATTTGATCAAATCCCTTGAGGTGCAAACCTTTGCTTTCCTTCACTAAAAAAAGGTGCAAACCTTTGCTTTAAAAATTTACTCAATCCTTAATACTTATTACTTACATTATGATAATCCTCATAATTTTATCTGTGTTTTCAACTTAACATGTTCCTTACAATGCTGATCAAAGTTCAGTTTTGTGTCACTGCCCATGACTGGAACCAGCCTAGATCCAAATCCTAGGCTCTATTAAGCGCTGAGAGGGATCAAATCTCTAGAGATGCAAACCTCTCCTCGAAAAAATCCTGGAGTGCATTACTTGAGAAGAGGTTTGCACCTCGGGAGATTTGATCCCTCTCGGTGCTTAATAGAGCCTATGATTTGGATCTAGACTGGTTTAACCCATTACACGTGAATGGGGAGTGGGGTGTGGAGGGAAGGGAGAGATGGAGGGGGGCCTTGATTTTGGAATCAAGACCCCCCTCCATTTCTTCCTTCTCACCCCACATTTAGATGTAGGAGGGGTGGCTGGAATCAAGTCCCAAGTCCATCTCGCCCTCCCCATCCTCCGTTCACATGTAAGAGGGCTAAAGTGGTGTGGCAGAATCAAGTCCCCTCTTCATGTCACCCTTATTGGGGTGGGGAGGTAGAGATGGATGGGGGACTTGGTTTTTGGAATCGATCCCCCCCTGCATCTCTTATTCCTTTTCTCCCCACATTTACATGTGGGGGGGGGGGTGGTTGGAATCAAGCCCCAAACCCATATCTCTCTCCCTACCCTCCATTCACATGTAAGGGGGATAAAGGCGGGTGGCGTATTCAAGCTCTCTCTTTATGTATCTCTCCCCACTTGCATATTTACATGTAAGGGGGTGGCTGGAATCGAGGCCCCACGCCATCCACAAGGTCTTCACTCAGTGAAACTATGCCAGAGTGCCTTCGTTAGTGGGATATTAAAGAATACCCCTAATTTCTCTATATATTGATAAATACCTACCGAAATCCGTTTGTTTATCCCCCCCCTCCAAATACATATTTCTAATTAAAAAAACCATATTTTTTACTTAATATACCATGTTTTTACTAGATACCCTTTTTTATACCCCATAATATAGATAAACCCCTATATAACCTACATTCCCCCCAATACCTACAATATATTGACCTTTTTTTCACAATTTAAAAATGTCTTTATGAATAAACATGATAAGATATTGGTCAACAAGGTGAAGCCCCCATGACTCCATCTCACCCTCCTCAACCTCCATTCACATGTAACGGGGTAAAGGGGGGAGGAAAAGGGTGGCTCCCCCTTATACTTCTCTTTACATGTAAATGTTGAGGGGGAAGGAGGAGAGATAGAGTGGGGTCTCGATCCCAAAATTGATCCCCCTCTCCCCATTTCCCATTCCACCCCCTTACATGTGAATGGAGGGTGGAGAGGGTGAGATGGAGTGTGGGATCAATTTCAACCACCCCCCCTTACATGTAAATGTGTGGGTGGGGAGGGAGAGATGGTGTGGGGTCTTGATCTCAAAATCCATCCCCACCTTCATTTCTCCCTCCCCTTCCCTATTCATATGTTTAAAAATTGAATTATATATATATTCTTTTTAAAACTTTTACCTTTATTTTTTTTAAATTAAGTTTTAACTTTTTTTTAACTTATTAACTTTTTAGTTTTTTAAAGTTTCATAACTTTTTATTTTTATTTTTAATTTCTTCATAAAATTGTTTTATTTTATAAAAATTTAGATTATTCTTCAAAAACTATTTGTGTTTTTTTGTCAAATTTGTCTTTTTATATTGTTTTTAAAGTGATTTATTTTTAAAATTTGAATACATTTTTTAGGGCGTGGTTTTGAAATGCTTACAATTTTAGCTCAACAGAAGAAAGGGTTGTTACTGGTAACACCCATTTTTTATTCAGGGGTTGATTTTGGTATTTTCATTGCAACGATGCTGGTTGTTAAGGCTACAAATTCAAAAATGTTGTAATTTCGGCCTTAAGAAAAAATAATGGGGGTGCCATGGTAGAACCACTTTTCAATTTGAGGGTTGATTTAGGGTTTTGGTTGCAACAACGTTGGTTGTTAAGAGCAGGGTTTCAAATATATGCAATTTTATCCTTAAAAAAGGGTCTATCGGTAGTATCCATTTCAATTCAGGGGTCGATTTACGCCCCCCAAAAGAAGGTGCTAAAGGGGTGCTATTGGTAGCACCCTTTTTCAATTTGGGGGTCAATTTACGGTTTGATTGCAATGGCACTAATTAGTATTTCAAAAAGTTGTAATTTTATCCCCCAAAAAGAAAGGTTTCTACCGGTAGAACCACTTTTTGATTCATGGGTGTTTTTGACGCAAAATATGATTTTTTGTGGCTAGAGTTCTCATTTTGAGTATAAAGTTATCGTCAAGTTGTATAATGTGAATTAGGGAAGAATAGACTCATTAAACAACCTTTAAGGCACATTTTTTTGATTTTGAATTTGTAGTAGTACCTTTCAAATTAACGAATGCACTTGTTATATTTATGAGACTAACAAATGGATTGTTTTGATAATAACTTGATAAATTCTTGCATGTATTTTTGGATGATATTTTTATATATTCAAGAACATAGGAGGAGCATGTTACACCAAAATCTCTTCATCATGAGTTAAGTGTCCTCTATTTTCCCTAATTCCTAAAGCACTTGGGCCAATTGATTGAAAGAAGAGTTGTTGTTCCTTGTACCTTTTGTTGTCACCCCAACGTGCCCTGTTCATTGACAAGGTGCGTCAGACCCTTGGTGACACATTATGCACATTG
Organism: Larix kaempferi; assembly: GCA_027924585.1. Lineage (NCBI taxonomy): Eukaryota > Viridiplantae > Streptophyta > Pinopsida > Pinales > Pinaceae > Larix > Larix kaempferi. The sequence continues at coordinate 29,757,324 of BSBM01001102.1, read as the reverse complement.
ACTGAGCTCATCAGTGACACATGTTTCCTTTGTACAAGGTGTGTCACCCTCCAAAGATGTGAGTTTCTTGTGTGCAAAGTGAGGTATTGTTGGTTTAAAAGTAGAAAGAGAAGCTTCGAGCGGCTTCTAGAACCCTTGGTTACGTGGAAGCTTATCCCTATGAACTAGGAAAGGCGGCACTCAATCCCCTTACCTAGTGGGATGATCCCTTGAACTTCTCCCACAAATCCTCAACCTCTCCTATCCCTTTAGTCCTATAAATACAAACCCCTTCTCCATGTTTAAGGAGGGGAAAGAGGAGAGCAGTTAAATGTTGGTGAAACTCTACTATATTTGTTTCCCTTTCATCCATTAGGAGGAAAAATCTTGGATTTTTGAGGCTAGGATCATTTGGAAGGAGTTACAACATCAAAGCTCGGTTGTAACCTCTCTCTGTGTATTTCTTATAATTACATTAATGCAGATTCTTTCCATAAACATCTTATTATTGTGAGATCTTTAGAATTGGATTCTTTGACTGCTAGTTTAGATTGATCTATTTGTATGCTACTAGTACTTGCTTGTTTCTACTCGTTGTACATGGTTTTGTAGCTAGAGATATGAATATCAAGAATCAAATCAAGCAAGGAGATAGTGTTTCACTCATAAGGTGAGTTATCTTTCGATACTCTTTGCAATTTGATCAATCTAGGAAAGTAATTTGTATTGTGTATTACTTTTGTTCTAGATTTGAACCATTTGGACTAGGGAGATCGGTCAGTGTCGTCACTTACGGATTGTCCACAAACAAAGCACGCATAATACTTAAGGTTAATATTGTAATGTTTGAGAGAATATAAGCTTTATGCTAACCTCTCTAAATCTCATTATATGAAACAAATATTCATTATCTAGGTCCCATAATTTTAGGAGAAGGATTTCTTATGGAGCCAACAAAGGTAGAAACTATATTGAAATGGTCGGTGCCTATGAATGTGCTTGAAATACATAGTTTGATGGGTTTAGTTGGTTATTATAGAAGATTTGTGGAAGTTTTTTCGATATTCACAAACCTAATTACAAAGTTATAAAAGAAGAATAAGAAATTTGCATGTGAATAATGGAACCTGCATCACTGATGCGCTCCCCATGTGTGCGAGACACGTCGCTGGGATTCCAATGCTCTGGTGTACACTTGCAGGGAACGTCGCCCTACAGACCTTAGTGCTTAAGGTCAAAAAATCCCACAAATTGGTTTTGGCTTGGTTTGCTGAGGTCTGTGTTTTGTCCTTTACACCCATAGTATCCCTCAAACCCAGTGTGCTTTATCCTTGGAATTCAAAGTTTGATTTGAGTCATAGTTAGTCAAGTGGATGTTTCTATAGTCATGGGAAATTTCAATTCCTCATGAGTACAACCAGTCTTGTGACTCCCTCTCAGTATCTCTTATTTGTTCAATCTAATTTCTAAGCCCTCCAAAAGTTAAATTGTTGTAGTTTTTTGCGAATTTTGGTGTGGATTTTTGTGTTGTATTACGATTTTGGGTGATTAATTTCTTGAGAACTTGTAGTTGCTCAAAGATTGCAGTAGTAAGTAGTCTCTAGTGTTCTGAATCAAGATTAAATAAGTGGCATCATTCTCGGATTTTTGAGTACATTAGTTTGGAAAACAAAAAAAATTCTTTATCATCTTCATCTCGAGTAGATTACTTGAGATTGTTGTGAAAAGTATTTCATGTTTTGCATAGTTGTTTAAGAAACTTTGAAAAAGCTCAAAAGTTGTCAATGCTTATGTTCTATTGGTTTTGAAAAGTTAATCTTCATTTCCTTGAAATTTTAAGTGAATTTGGGCCTTCTCAAAGTATTGGAAAAGCTAGTGAATGCTCTCATATTTTTTATTTTATTTTCACTTCTTTTGTTCTTTGTTTCGAAGTAGAGTTGTTGCAATCGAAAGTGAAATTCATCTTTTCATTTTGCTCATAGATTTTGCTTAGTTGAAAAGGAAAAAAAAGAGAATAATATTTTTGATTTGGTGTGTTGTTTTTATTTTGTTGGATTAAACGAAAGAGTATTTTAAACATAGTCTTTTGGTTAAATTGGAAAATAAAGTAAAAAGAGGTACTTTGTTCATTTGCTTTCAGAAGAGAAAAAGATTTCTCCTTACTTTAATAAGTTTTCATCGAAAAGAAAAACAAAAGACTTGCATTTCATTTAGATTAGTTGTGCATCTTGTTTACTTTACAAGTCTACACTTCATGCATTCAACTAACCATACAAGATAAAATCATACGATAGTCTAGGTTAAAATTGTATGCAATGATGATGATTTTTTTTCTTTGAAAAAAAAAAGAATGAACATTCAAATTCTAGATATTTTGAATATGGAATTTGAAGTTAATGGAACTGGAATTTGAAGAGACAAATCCCTTCTTTTGCATCCCAAATTTGTACAATGTTGTATCAACCAAAGTGCAAGGCTATTACACAACACTATGTTGGAGTCCTATACAAACCACTTTTTTAAATTTTATTAAGGTCATGATCCACATTTTTAGCATCACCATCCCTATAATATTATCACATCTTTTGGATAAGATGTCGTGAACATAGTATCAATGTCATCTATATCACCCCCACACTCAGTGGGGGTTTGAAACCAAGTCTCCTCACTGATGCAAGTCTTACCAAACACTTCATTTTTATAGTATGCACTGCCACGTATCCTTGCTTAGATAAAAAGGTTATCTCATGACAATAATTGATTGAGCATGAATAAAAGTCAATATTCAAACAATTTAACACCTATTAACATAATTAGTTGAAAAAAAATCATAATTATGTTATGTCTTCATGATAATAACTAAAGTTAAAAAATATATGAATTAAATCAATTTCATAATATTCATATTACTCTTTCAAGAAAAAAACATCTACTCTTATTTCAAAATAATAATAATAAGTCAAGGATACGGTGGCTTGTTGGTGGGGTTAGATGGATTTCATTCCATCCACCCGAGTTCAATTCCGTTGAGACATCTTCTGGCTTGGATTACCAGCTGATGGTTTGCTCGACCTACCATCCACGATATGTGAGGAATTTTGTTGAAATTTCCCTTGTGAGCTTTCCTTGATTCCTTCGAAATAGCAGGAAAGTGAATTTTCCACTAAAAATACTAATATAATTTTAAAATCACAATTTAATCAAACACTAAATTAATTTTATACAATTTTATTTACATTCTTTTAACTATATTTTTTTTCAACTTATAAAATTGAAGCTTTGGAATCAAGGGTAAAGACAAGCCCCCAAACTTGTGGAAACTTAGCCACCACAATTACAAAGTGGGTGTTGTACCACATCATCAAGCTTACATTTTAATCATATAAAATAATTAACATTGACCTTGACTAAATTAACAACATTCACTTTTAACTTAAAAAATAATTTAAAAAAGAAAAGGAAAAAAAGGTGCGAGCAATCCCCATAGACCTAAGTGGTTGATTCAATAGATGCGTATATTCCCAAATTCTTTAATTAAATAATTTTGTTACATTTTAAAATTATCTTAAAAAATAATTTAAAAAAGAAAAGGAAAAAAAGGTGTAAGCAATCCCCATAGACCTAAGTGGTTGATTCAATAAATGCGTATATTCCCAAATTCTTTAATTAAATAATTTTATTACATTTTAAAATTATCTTTGATTCCATGGTCTCGTATTTTCATTGTGAAAATATCTTAAAGAAATTTTATTTTCAATTTTCAAAACAATTTCTAAGTTTTTAGAATAAACAAAGTGTTTATGACTCTTTCATCCATAAATCTATAGGATCTTGAAAATATATAGTATATTTAATTACGGATTTTTCTTTTTTTGTAATACATCCATAGAGTCTGAATTTAAGATTGGTGGGGAATTTGAAAACATGACTTTCCATTTATAATTGATTACAACTTCTCATCATTATCACTTGAGCTGCCTTTACGAGTATTTAAATAAAAATCTTAAAAATAAAAAAAACATATTTAAATAATAAAAAAAAATCAATTTAATGATATTCTCATCTAGAAATGAATTGAAAAAAAAAGTTATTTAATTAATAGAATTTGTGGACTTATTTTGATAGTAACAAAATAAAGTTATATGGTATGTTAATTGGAACGATTTGGTTAATGTAATAATTTATTTAGTTTTATGGATATTTTTAATTTAATATATTATCATTTTTTTGTCATTTAATAATATGGATATTTGGATATAGTTAGTTATGATGTATATATTATGATGATGGTGGTTAACCTCTATTAAAATCAACTTTAATCTATCAAACATTATATATATATATATATATATATATATATATATATAAATTCTAAGTTAACACATTAATCATAATTAATATATTTATTTGTCAAATTTGTAAATAAAAATAAGGTTGGAAATTTGTCATCTTCATTAATAATATTTTCATTAATAAGTGGTTTACAAAAAATCTATATAAAAAATTGATGTGCAAAGAGTAGTTTACAAGGAATCTAAATAAATAATTGATTTGCAAAGAGTAAACATGTTGTATGAAGGATTTGAATTTAGTTAAAAATATATTATTATTTTTTGTCATTATTTAAATTATACTCAATTAACAATTTGTTACATTTTATAATATATTACTTTAATTTTATTATATTTTCTTGACAATGCATGATCTTTTTATATTTATATTTTGATACCAAAACATAAAAACATTACATCTATATATTATATTATATTTACAAAATATTCACTTTTACTTATATTTAAATTTTAATAATCAAATGCTAAATTTTTTATATATAAATATTAATAACAAATCTTAATCAAATAACTCTTTATTCACTCAACTTTTAAATAATAATAAACAAATTTTAAAATTTTTTATTTAATAAGACATCAAATATTGGCATCTAAGATCCTTATATATAAGCGTTCACACACAAAGTCGTATAAGTAATCTTGTTAATCTTTAGAGCTACTTATTTATTATCCCTGCCAAGGCAGGATATACTTTTCATTAAGAAGTCAAAGCTTTTTGACTTATATTAATTTTATTTTGAAACAAAATTTTTTATTATCTTTTATAAAGTTTTAATCATTTTAATATTAAACATAATATTATGATAAATAAAAATAATTTTAACAATTTTTAAAAGTTACAATGCATGTGACCATCAAACTTATCAATTATTGTTATTGAGAGAAGATAACTTATTCATTATCTTAAACATAATGAAACTTAATAATCAATTATTATAATGAAACTTAATATGTAGATATAATCTATTAAAATAATGTATAAAACTTTCTAAAATAATCCTCTTTAGGGGTGTAATGGGATCAAATGGTGTATTAAGTTATGATCTTTCCTGGGTATAATGGGGTGCATGAATGGATCTTTAAAGTAATAAAAGTGGAAGCCATTTAATGTAAGGGGGACTAGGTCCAGTGTGTTTGTTATTATTAAATAATGTTCAATATGGCCATTAATATTGAGTAAATATAATGGAGTCTCATTAAAGAAGGTCCACTAGGTAGTTAGGAGGTTATTATGGTTAGGATTATCTTTTTAGCTATAAGGATGGAGACGTTTTGTGAGGGGTAAAATATTGTTGTATTTGGAGCTTAACTCATTGAGAGGTCGTGCAACGTTAAGAGGCAAGTGAACAAGAGTGAATTCCTTCTATAAAAGGATCAATTGTAAGGTGTTTCCCTAACTTAAGGGTTTTAATAATAATAAAGTATGCAACATTTCTAACATCTCTTTTGTGAGTGCATATTCAGATATGAGGTATTTAACATTTGGTATTAGAGGAATTTTTGGGCCCCAAAATATATAATTTTTTTTCTTCTATTTTGCATGTTTTCAAAGGGAAAAACAAGGCCATGAAACTCATACTAGTTTCTGAGTATGTTTTGGCATAATTTCCAAAACTAATTGTAGATCTGTATTCTTCTTGAAAAATGCAAGATTTCAAAAAACAAATCACTCAAATTGAAGTCCAAATGAAGGATGTATTCTAGTTTGAAATCTACCTTTTTTGGGCTTCAAGGTGATAGTCATGGGTCTTGCAGAGGACATAACTTTTGACAGGTTGACCAAATTGCAACCAAACCAATGCCATTGGATAGAGAATTTCTAGGAATTTGATCTAACATACTATATGATATATTTATGGTCAATATGGAATGTGCTACAACTATTATAAATTTACTCCCTTAATACCCTTGCTCTCATACTTATAGTGGCTTATGGTGTTTTACAGGGATATATTATCCTCCCTCATTGACGAATATCCAGTGATATATCAAGAGTACATGGAAAATATAAATTATGTGGAAGAAGCCGCTCTTATGAGTTTTCTTGAAGATGATATGGATTATGAAGAGCATACCAAAAAATGGTTACTCAAAGTAGAAGAATTTCATCCCCTTGAACGAGTCCATATAATGCAACTCCATATGGAGCAATGAACACAAAAACTATATAAGGCCTACGAAGCAATCCAATGGATGGAAATTTGGAGTGATGTTAAAGATGAATATACAAACGACATATGTTATGGTGGTTAGGATTTACAAAAGGCTTGTAAGGAATGGTATATTGACAATTGTAATTTATGGGAAAACAACCACTTCCAGATTGTATTTGATGACACTACTCCACCTTATGTAGAGAACATTGTTGCAAGAATTCAAGAGCTAGTGATGACTGCTAGTTTTCAGCTTGCTTATTGTCTAGTACTGGTTTTCCTTTTAGATCCACATCCAACCTTTTTAAGTTATCTGGAATTTTTTTTAATATGGATAAATCTATATAGATGGATCCACATGATTTTGTTAGGTAGCACCATCCTCTACTAGGTATGGAGCTCATGTATCTTTAATGGGGAGTCACATGAGCACTTTGACATGTGACCCATATTTATGGATGATATCCTTGGATTATTTAAGTATGGTTGCTAGTATTTTCACATGGGGCATTAACTACTTCAACATTATGGTTAGCACTAGTACAAGGGACCCAAGTTTATGGTGGAGCTTCTTGGACTACTCCAACATGGTGGATAGCACTTGTACATGGAACCCTAGTTCCCTAACGTACTTTAGCATTGTTTTCAACACTCATCCATGGGACATATGTTTATGGTTGTACCTCCTCACATCAAGTGTTTAGGGAAACTCTTTTCTAAGAGACATGGCATGTTATGATTCCCCCAAGGGGTGTAATGTGGGGATAAAGGGCCCATTGGGGTAATAATAGGGGAGGTCATTTAATGTAAGGTGGACTAAGTCCATTATGTTTGTTGTTATTAAATAAAACCCACTATGGTAGTTAATATTGAATCAATATAATGGAGCCTCATTAAAGAATGTTCACTAAGTAGTTAGGAGGTTGTTATGGTTAGGATTCTCTTATTAGCTATAAGTAAGGATGGATTCCTCCTTATGAGGGATGGAATATTGTTGTATTTCGATCTTATATCATTAAGAGGTTTCCCAACCTTAAGAGGAAACTGAACATGAGTGGATTCCTTTCGTAAAAGGTTCAAGTCTAAGGTGCTTCCCTACATTAAAGGTTTTGATATTAATAAAGAATGGAAAATTTCTAACATCTCTCATGTGAGTGCATATTAATATTTGAGGTATTTAACACTTCAATTATATATCATAGTATAAGAGAATTCTTGAATCTAAGAATGGATAATAGAAAGTTTCTTCCTACTCTTCGAAACTATCTATAATATTTGGTTCTCAAATGGAATGTAATTGGTAAATGACTTTAAATTATTTAAGTGAAGTTAATCTAGAGCTAGTGCATCTACAAACTTTTCCCTTGGGATCTTTACCCTTCATACATTACAAATGTATCAAATATGTAGGGTTACATTATGTTGGAGCAAAATACCTTCTCCATAGCATATTTATCCTACCTAGTAACCTAGAACTTGAGTTCGTGACTATAGTGGGACAAACCTCACTCATATTGACCACCTGAGTCACCCTAAATCCCAATTCTAAACTCTAAGAGTTCCAAACCACCTTCTCTGCCACCTATTACAAACCCTAATGACCAATTTTGGTTGACCTAGGTGCATTCCTAGATTTGGGGGCACCTCCCTTGATTTGGGGAGATTTTCCATTATTTTAGGAATGTTGGAGTTCAACCTCAATTAGTGACTAAAGAGCGCTCCCCTAATTTAACTCCTAACTTACCGTTCATGTCCAAATTTATCCATTAGTGCCATTGTTGAACTAATTAGGGTTTTGCATGCTCATAACAATTAGTGCATGAGCAATCTTTAGTTAAAATTGGTGGTTGCGAAGTCATGCGTCAATGTAACTTAGTTAATGAGAGTAAGCATGGATAACTAAGGGTCTTGGGCTCTGGTTAAGCTTGACTAGAATCTCTTACATTGGATGAGCAATTTGAGTTGCCTATTGGCCTAATTTGAATTGCCTTCCTTTAAATATTATTCACCTCCATTCATTCAAGTTGATGAACTACATCATTCTTTTCTTCCTATCTGTTTCTAGTTTTTGTGTAATAATCTATGATAAATCATTTGTTACATGATTAGTTGTTTGCTTATTTGTTTTTCATTGTATATCTCTTTAGTTTATGTGCCTAGATCCATAAGTTCAAATCTTACTCATTCTAGATATTTTTTATGGTCATGTTACAAGCGAAAGAATAATATTAAATGTTCTACGATGTAGAGATTTTTATGGTTTCCATAATTGGAATTTAGACATACAATCTTTATTGAAATTGCAATTTTGGATTTGATGAAATTGTTTTTTTTAATATATAAATGGATTTATTTCCCTTTGATACCCTTATCACAACTAGACTATGCAATGCTAATATATAATATATGCCAATCTATCAATCCAAAATAATTCCTTCTAGATTATAGGTCAAAAATGTTGATTTCACTTCTTATTATTCCAAATTACTAAAAAATAACCATTTTGTTGTGCATCAGACCATTACACTATTACACCAAGATATAGTGACAACCAATAAATTATAATTTGAAATCCTAAAAAGCAACTAAAATTAAATAAATTTTTCATTTCTCTTATACATATTTAGTATAACCAATATTTATGATGTTATTTATTGAATCTTGGAATATTATAATAATGTCCAAACAAGGTCAATTCTAAAGTGATGATGTAAAAAGTGTCTTGTGTTCATATAACAATATAGCAATAATTCTGTGTAGAAAATTTTCAAATTTAATTGTAACTTGATATTATTTGATCGATCAGTCCTTTCTATTGTAACAAATAAAAATCCAAATGATTTTGCAATTTATCCCTCTCGAAGAGATCTATATTCTTTCTAATGATATCTCTCAATCTTTATTGATCCCTTCTAATAATCAATGATTTTGCAATTTATCCCTTTAATATCTATCTATAGTAGCTTTTAGGTTTGAGGATTCATGATACGCACATGCTTATATAGTAGTATAAAATGAAGAATATATATAAATTTATATGTATACACATGCATTCAAATAATAATCATATGTGGAATTATAGGAATGAAGAATATATTCAATGTTGTAAATAAATCGAGGAATATCGATGTTGAATTTTACAAAAAATTGTTTATATGTGTATTTAGAAGAATGGGGGTAAAGGGGTGGCAACACTCATATGTGGTCCATATTCACCATGTCAAGTTTCCACAAAAGAATTTGCCAAGATCTCGGAAATCACTCGTATGTGGTCCATATTCACCATGTCAAGTTTCCACAAAAGAATTTGCCAAGATCTCAGAAATCACTCGTATGTGGTCAATATTCACCATATCAAGTTTCCACAAAAGAATTTACCAAGATCTCGGAAATCACATAGCTATGTTTCTATGTTTTACTTTGATTTAAATATTTTTTTTAAGGTTTTTATGCCTATAAAAATAAGTAATGCCATTATGTCACCTTAATTACCTCATTTGTGTCGACATATCCCTCTTATCATTGTGCCCATTAATATAAAATTATCATTGGACGTGGTAATGCAATAATGTATTTAGCCCTCTTATCATCGTGCCTTAGAATACACATATTATCAATTTCCATAAAGTCAACCAATGGAGTTATCATCAGTGTATATTTTTATAATTATTTTTGTTTTTTTTAATTAATTATTTTTGTTGATATCTTGTCACTACATTAATAATTAATTTAAACAAAGTTTCATCGCAAAGAACATGAAGTGAAGAAGATAAAATAAAACATATTTATTTTAAAGATAAATTCTTACATATATAAAACGAAGGAGACATATAACTGAAACAACTAAATATTTAATATAAAAAAGTATGCTTAACATCACATGAAAAAGTTAAAACAAAATTGTATTTAAGATGATTGGAACATTTTTTATTAATTTTTCTAATCAAAGTGAACATTATATTTGGAAAATTTGAAAAGTAAATATTTAAAATAATGAGAATTTTTTTTCATTTATAATTTTTGGAAATCAAAGTGATCATTTGACCTTGGCCTTGGATTCCTGAAAGTCAATATAAAAATTAATTATTAAAATAATAAAAAGTTCTTTCATTCTATCATTCATGATATAAAAGAATTTTTTAATCTATAAATTAATAATGACAAGTTTTTTTGTTCCCCGAAGTGAAACCATTACTCAAATGGAATTTTATTTGTAAATGACTTGAGATTCGTGAAGTGATGTTAATTTAAACTTTTCCATTGCAACATTTACACCCAATTGATATGTAAAAAATGCCTTATGTTCACATAAATATAATTCTTACTAGAAAATTCAAATTTAATGATAACGTCACTAGAAGAAATATCATGTTATCATATACTTCTATCAAATTTTACAATTAGCATGAAAGTGTGGGAGTGGCAATTTTTTCAAATTAAACTTATAATTTAATAGCATAAATATGTTTACATTTTGTCACAATTTATACATATACATAGCTATTGATTTATTGAGTCAAATTAAATAATAATAATAATAATAACAATTTTAATGTTTGTGGGACAAGGGACCTCCTCTACGCAATGATTTAACTGTTAAAGTATATAGAGCTCTACCCCCTTCGGATTTGAACTTGTAACCTCCTAGGAGGAAACACATGTTCTTAACCGTTAAGCCCACTCAAGTTGTATTTAAATCTTTTATACTTAAGTTTTAATATATTTACATAAATAGAAAATAATAGAAAATTGGTTAATATCATTGCTAATGATGTTAATAAGTTGAAGTTAAATATATTTACTTTTTTCATCTATATATATATATATATATTCACTCTCAAGTTTACAAGTAAAAGTAAAAATGAAATTGATAATATTTTGTTAACTCCAATTAACAATTGGTTAATAAAATTTTTTAATCAACATCTTATTTAGAAAAGTGCATAAAAATAAACCCAAATGAAAATATAATATTCCTCTCCCTAACCTCTTTCTATATAAACCATTTTATTTCTTAATATGAAAAAAATTATAATGTAAAACAAAAAAGATTTGAAGTCTTAGAGATACACTTCCCACCTTCATATTTTCTTCAAAAGCATATCACCTACATACTTCAAAAATATATTAAAATATAGATTTGCATCCTTTGATAATATGTTGTGGTGGTCATCTTCTTAGTGGATGTACAACTCAAAAACCGAGCAAAAAGCATGGGTGTTGTTTATTGCAACCATGGCCTCAACATACCAATATTATTATTAACTTCATTAGTTTTATTTTTAATTAAAAATAACATTTTTTTCATCCTTTATTGTAATTATCAATGGAATCCTAAGTGAGTGAAACTTTGTTATAAACTTATCTAGAGATTGAAACCCTAAGGAGATGGTTCTAGGGTGTAACCTAATTTTTAGATTGCTTACATCTAGTTATAAACCCTAGGGTTTTTCATTATTTAATGTGGGAATATTAATGTGGTCTTTTTTGAAAACATCTTTATTATTGTAGGGTGTTTCCAATTTTGAAAAATCAATTAGCTATAAATTGTAAAGCATATATGTCTTTTAAATAAATCAGTTTTTAGTGTTCCCAATCCCTTTGTGGGTATTGATTGTAGGTATTGTTGCATTGGCTATATGTTATTCTTCATAAAACTAATACATTTATTATCAAAGTCATCTCCATACTAAGTGAGCGATTGAAACTAAGTTTTCATATTAATGTAAGTTTGACCAAACACTTTATCTTTATAGTATGCATTGTCCCATACCCTTGCTTAGATAAAAATGTTATCTCATCACAATAAGTTGATAAAGTGGGAATACAAATCTATATTTCAAAAACTAAAATCTATCCACTAATTATTATTAAATAAAAAATAACCAAAGTGATATGTTGTGATTATAAAAGAATATGATTAGGATCAATTTACAATATTGATCATTCTCACTAAAAAATATTTATCTTTACTTAATAATAACAATAAGAATTATAATTTTGAAAAATTAACCAAAGTGATATGTTGCGATTATAAAAAAATATGATTAGTTCAATTTACAATATTGATCATTCTCACTAAAAATGTTTATCTTTACTTAATAATAACAATAACATTTATAATTTTAATCAGAGTCGAGAAAAGAATTCATCTTTGGTGCAATACTTGGATTTCTAAGGGTGGAAGATTGGTATTATTGATATCTACCCTTGAAGACATCCCAGTATATTGGGTGACTATTGCTCATGTCCCCAATGGTATATTGGATAACATCAGGAAAATTTGTTTTAACTTCCTATGGAATGGACACAAGGTGAAAATTCCTTTTCACTGGGTTGCATGGGAAAGGATCACTTTGCCAAAGGTGCTTGGAGGCTGGGGTTTGAAGCATCCCTTACATTTTTCTATAGCACTCTCTGCAAAGAATGTTTGGAGGATCCTTACTGAGAACACTTTACAGACACAGGTGGTTTTTCAAAAGCATATTTCTCCCCTAACCATTGAATAATGGTTTAGAAGTAGAGCCAAAATTTACAGGAATGTTTCCACCATGTGGAAAGCTACCCTTGATGCATTTGAGTTGGTGGCTGACTGGTTACACTAGAGAATTGGTGATGATAGGAAACTTAGGCTGAGTATTGACCCTTGGATAGGGAGTATGGATGGGAATGTTCTTCCAGAACATATGATTGATTACTTATAGGAGCATGGCCTCTACTTGGGTGAGCATTGCTACAACACCACTCTCCACATGTTGATCGGCATGACCCCATTCAGAGCATTGCATGGATATGATGCTTCGTCGTTTGTGGAGTTGGATCTTGGGAATAGTATGCCACCTAAAGAAAATTATTGGATACAAGAAAATCAGGGCATCCTTCAAGTTCTCAAAGAAAATCTGCAAGTGGCCCAAAATCAAGAGAAGGTAAATGCAGATAAGTACCGGAAAGAGCGCATCTTTGAGGTAGGGTATTTGGTGTTCCTGAGGTTCCAACCTTATCGACAGTCTTCACTGAAGAAAAATGGTGCATAAAAATTGAAGCCTCGTTTTTACAGGCCTTACAGAGTAGTTAGGAGGGTTGGGGAGGTAGCATATGATATGGAGCTTCCAGAGGGGAGCAAGATTCATAATGTGTTCCATTTTTCATACCTCAAGAAGGTACTAGGACAACAGGTTATAGTGTCTGCAGAGTTACCTCCACTAGCTGAAGAGGGGCAGTTGATTCTAGAACCAGAGGAGATTTTGGATGTGCGGGAGAGAAGGATGAGAAACAAGGTGATCCGAGAATACTTGGTTAGGTGGAGGCATATGCCGGTAGAGGATGCTATGTGGGAGAGTGAGCATATTATACAACACCCTAATTTGTAGCTGCTTGAGGACAAGCAATCTTGGGAAGGGAGGATTGTCATGTCCCTTTCCGGATGACCACCATGGAGGTGACTTATTAGCCTATTTAATTCCCGTAGGCTATAGTCGATATTAGAATGAAATTAATTAATTATTAAATTGACACCCAGGATTAAATGTATTTTATAAATTGACAATTAATAATTAATCCCTAAGTGACTTTATAAAAGTCACTTGAGTCATAAAGTGATGCAAATGTGTTAAAAAGGGATTCAAAGTGAAATTAAAAGACAAAAGGGGTCATTTTCTCCATAAGGTCACTTTTAAATATTTTAATGAGAGAATTGGTCAAGGGAAGTTGAAGAGTCACAAAATGGGTCAATGGGAAAATATAAAAAGGACACGAGAGCTCATTTTCTCCATTTTTGTCTATTGCATTTTTCGAAAACTAGATCTCTTGAGCATTCATGCTTGAGTCTTGGATGAAACCCTAGGAGGAGGAAATGGTTTCGATAGTGAGACAATCTATCCTAATCATCTATTGAGGAGGATCATCTCAGGTTTCTCACTGTGTTTCAGTGCCATGTTTGAATATCTCCTTTCCACCTTCATTTTTGTTTGTTTAGCAAATATTTTCATAGTTCAAAGGAGATAGCGCATTGGTAAAGAGAGAGACTCAGATTTGGAAGTGAAGGAAGTCGTTTTATCTATGTGGAGGTATTTATATGTGCCAAATATAAGAAACAATCTACTACAGGAGGGCACATTTATGGAGTACATAATGCCAGTGTGAAGGACACATCATTTGGGAAAACTTGCTACCATTCTCCCCCTTCCAGCTTGCACAATATTAAGAGGAATGGAATCTCAAGAGGACACCTCTCTCTCCTTTATGATACTGTAGAAAGAGTTAGTGAAGGAATTGTTTTATCTTTAAATTTTGCAAAGTTCATCAACATAAATATTCAGTCACTACTCTACAAGAACAGAGAGAATGCTCCAGTGATATATGAGAGCGCAATAAGGGAGAATACACTGTCAAATAAGGGCATATAGGTTCTGTTGAAGAGATTTCTGAAGTGTGAAGTCATTGTTTCCGTTAAAGCTCTGTTGGGTGAATATTTGTATCAGAAGTGGTCACCTACAAGTGTCCCACATTTGGCTGAGCATTGTATTCCCACTTTCTCTCTTATTATCATTTTCTTTGGATGCGTTGGCACCAAAAAGAGGCATCTACAGCAAAGAAGAAGATATCTGCAATTTTATCAGTAGCTATAGCAGTTGGGAGTTATCAGTAAGCCACTATAGTACACCAAAACATAACTGTGCAACTGTGAAAGGTCCTCATCTTCCTGGTGTGAGAAATATATGTAATCTGACTTTTAATTAGAATTTTCACACTAATGTAAGGACTGATATAAAATTACCTTAGATGTATTTATGAATGTGAATGGTCTTGTGTTCCCCTTTAGCAATTAAAGGAAGGATTTTAATGTATGTGTTGTGTGCAAACAAAAAATATTGGATTAATTGGAAACATCTTATATGTGAGAACATTCCCACAAACACTAGCAACCTATTAGTCAATCAGATCTATGCAACTTCAGTGAGGGGTGTAAACAATGATCTCACAAGAAACCATAACATCTAAAACTCCAAATGAAACCAACCTACCACAATTGAAATCTCAAGTGAAAGGCCATATTGGTATGCTAAATGCTACAGCAATGAGATTCATATGGTTTTAGAGTTCATTGGTAAAGATTGTAACTCATAGTAGCAGGGATTCCTTTGGTCAAATTAGTAAATTGCTTGGAAAATTTTGAAACCACATTGGCAGGAATATTATAGTGGTATTAGAGTAGTGCATCCTCCCAGCCTGTGAGGTGCATGATATTTTATGAATTCTGGGGAAGGTAATCCTTTCATCTATAGAAGGAAGAGAGATAAAACAAGAAGGGTCTTCTTATCTAAGTTTAGGGAAGGACCAGTGGTAGAAGAAAAAGAGTTCTTCGAGGAGGAAGAAGAGCAGTTCATATTGTTGACACAGTCCTATTGATAGGGGTTCACTTCGCACTGCTGTCAACAAACATCAACCAGAAACCCTGAACCATCATCCCAAAAAGGTTTTACCCTTCCTAGCAACACCCGTAGGGTGAGTGAAGTACCACCCGAGATGCCTAAGGGGGGCTGCAGGAACCAATTTTCTGCAGTTGTGAGAAGACATGCACTAAATCACTCTCATTCGTAGCATAAGCCAGAGATTTTCATTCGCATCATGATATCACACCATCACCCTATTAACCATTATCCTCATTCGCTTTAGCTACATTACCATCTCATAATTAACGATTTAAATAGATTATCAAAGCATGTTCAAGGAATCCGCGGTACATAACATAGCCACGGAAACATCTACTACGATCTCAGAGAAACATCAAACATTGTGATAGACAAAAAGATAGAGATCTATATCAATCATTCCCAATATTTATCACACATTGCAGAACCACTACAAACTCATAACAATTGTTGCGATCTAACAGAACAAAATAGAATAAGTGCTTCCATAGATCGATCCAAAAGATAAAAACACATATAGATGCGAAGATATCATCTCATAATATGAAAATCATTTCTAAACAAGTTCCCTTAGGATTACAATCGTGAAAAATATCTCTTCTCCTTATTCTTACAATCGTACTTCTATTTATAGGATCACTCGGCCGTTGCAAAATGGTCCTAATGACCCATTGCTAACTAACTTAACCAAACACTTCCTCATATCTAGGCTTTGTGACCGGTCCTTTGTTCTTGTATTTGACCCTTTTGCCGCTTGGGGGTTTTACACTTGTGCGCTCTAAACCCATGCCAATAGGCCCCAACACAAAATTGTGGCTCACCCTCGAGCCATCTCAGCTGGAAACTGCTGGTGCATTTACCTGCTTCTTGAACTCGTCATAAACTGTTGTGAATTGGTAGACCACTTCCTTAGTCGACACTGCTTCATACTCCTCCTCATCTTGTGAAACAATATTTCTAGCACCCATGGTGGACGAGGCATGCGAAATCAAACTGCTCCAGTTATGGAACACCAGTTTCATGAATCTAATCATCATTTCCTGGAGCCAGTGTTCCTTGTGTTGGTTGAAAAACCTATCAGTTCTCCATCAACTGCAGCTCGTGCCGAGCTGCAAGAACCCCAATTCGTCCTTCGATTGGTATCCATCGGCCGGCTGGTACCTCTCTTGTTCCTCATCGTCTGCACTGATGCAACCGTTGGTTGTTCATGAAAACTTGTCGCCCTTTCCCTTAGCACACCTTGTGTGCTCATGCTGGAAAGGCAATGTGTCATTGCAACCCTCTAAGCTCACTCTTCGCTCTGACTCTTCTTCTACAACTTCTTCAGTAATGTGCATAAGGCTCAATGAGTATAACTATCCTTTTTCACATGTATTTATAACTTCACTTGCCTGCTTCCCATCCATCTTGTCTCTTTTGGACAATTATTTCCAAATCGTCCATCGAATCCTTCGTAGATTTACCAAATATTGTCATCAATTGTGTCATCATCCACCTCCGCCGTCGTCCGTTGAGGCTTAACTGCTATAATTATTACCTAATTTGACTCTCTCATGCCGAATGCCGACAAGATCCAAACCTCATCACTACTCCTTACTTTGCCATTGTTTCGTCGACAGACCCAGTGTTGTCGACAGATTCCTAGCCTTCATCTTTTTTTTCACTTAATTTATTTTTCAGTCGCTATGCACCTGGATGTCACGATAAGGCTTCAGCCGACTTCCATTCACTAAATTTGTCAACAGTGTCCCATCTAGATTTTGTAGCTACATTGCACCTCCGTTAGTAATAAAATTGATAATGTATGGAACCAACCAATGCATCTGTAGCTTACCTGGGTGCTTTGCAAACTTACTGTTATACAATAGGACCATGTCTTCACACTGGAAGTGTTTTTCCTTAACGTGGCGATCGTGCTAATCCTTTTGTCGATCATTTTCTACTTGCTGATGGAATCCTGCGATGAAGCCATCCTCATCAAGTTGTAATAGTTTCTCCAACCGTTCTTCAATGTCTCCATCGTTACTCATTCCTGTTGCTGCTGCAATGCGCAGAATCGGGACGATATACTCAATCGGCATCACTGCTTCTTGTCCATAGACTAACTTGAATGGAGTATGGCCTACCAACCTTTTACGTGTCGTTTTGTAAGCCCATAGTATCGTTGGAATATTCAAATCCCAGTCGTCACGGTTTGTGTTACACACCTTTGTGAGCGCATGCTCCAATACCTTATTTAGTGCCTCTATTGCACCATTCTCCTGCGGATGATATGGGGTACTCCTCCGATGCTGAATTTGAAATTATTTCATCATGGCCTTGATAGTTTGATTGACGAAGTGAGTTCCTTGATTGCTCATTAGTATCTTTGGGCACCCGAACCTGGTGACCACGTTATCAAAGAGAAACCCCACTATTGTCACAGCCATGCAATCCTTTACCGGTGCTGCTTCAGCTCATCTCGTCAAATAATCAGTTGCATTAATTATGTATCATGACCCTGTTCTTCTCCCTGGTGGTTTGATGGGTCCCACGAATTCAACTGCCCATTTTTCGAAGGCTTGTAACGTCAGTTGAGGTACTAGTGGCATTTCATCCCTTCGCGATGGTTTCCCTGTTCTTGGATATACATCACGGCTCTTTGCATAATCTGCAGCATCACCATGCATTGTTGGCCACCATAATCCAACCCTAAGTATTTTCCTAGCAGTGGCATGCCCTCCATAATGACCTCCTGCGATCCCATCGCAAGATTCCGCCAATACTCTTTCTTGTTCATGCGGAAGGACACATCGAAGAAAGACTTCATCCAGTCCCATTTTATAGAGTTGACTTGCGATTAGTTGAAAGTCAGCAGCGCTAACAACTAGCTGCTTCTTCTGACTGGTAATGAATTCTTCTGGTTCACATCTTGTAGCAAGGAACTGAATGATTTTTGTGTAATGGTCATCGACCATTTCAACTCTGAATAGTTGCGCATTGGGAAAGCCTTCATCAATGCTTCTTGGTTCTTCACCTGATTTGATCTGGGACAGGTGATCAAGCCCTGCATTCAATCACCTTGCTTTCACAATGATTTCAAAATCAAACTCCTGGAATAGCAACAACCAGTGACAGATCTTCCCCCCCAACATAGGCTTATTGACTAAGTATTTTAGTGCGGAGTGATCAGTAACATTTTGAAATGTCCTCCAAGCTGGCAGTGCCGAAACTTTTGCAGCACATAGACCATTTCTAGGCCTTCTCTTTCCATCGTCGTATAATTCTTTTTCGCAGTGGACAACTTCCTGCTTTCAAATGTGATAGGATGATCAATTGATCCTTCTCCTGGCTCGGCCAATATCACTCCCAGTGCTACTCATGATGTGTCCACATGAACGTGGAATTATTTTGTCCAATCAGGGAAGACTAATATCTGCGCTGCGACCATATTCGCTTTCAGTATGTCGAGGCTCTTCTGGCACTCGTCGTTCCACTCGAACTTTGCATCTTTTTTTTAACAGCTTTTCCATCGGTGTTGTGATTGCTGCATATCCCTTGATGAACTTCCTGTAATACCCAGTATGTCCCAACATTTCTCTTAGTTGCTTCACTATTATTGGTGGTGCTAAGTCGACGATGATTGCAATCTTCGCTGGATCAACCAGCATCCCTTCCTTACATACACTGTGTCCTAGCAAGATTCCAAATGGAGCGCAGAAAATGCATTTCTTCAAGTTCAACGAAATCTGATGTTGTCGACACCTTTCCAGCATCAGTCTTAGATTCGCAACGTGATCCTTAACTATCCCATATATGGTCCAATCGTCCATATATACTGCAAGGAACTTATGAATGAAGTCTTTAAATGCAGCGACAACTAGCCTTGAAAAGATTGCCGGGGCGTTTTTAAGACCAAACGACCTCACTGTGTATTGAAAGAAACCCCATTCTATTACGAAATTTGTTTTATGTCAATCCTCTTCGCAATATTTATTTGGTTTTATCTTGAGAATCCGTCTGTAAATGAATATATCTCCTGACCTCTGACACCTTCCATTACTTCATCGGTGAATGGAGTAGGGAATGGATCATGAAGACATGTATGGTTCAATTTCCTTAGATTGACAGAAATCCTGATTTCGCTAGTTTTCTTATCTTGGAAAACCATCGGGATGATCCATTTCGATTCTTCACCAGGTTCTATGATTCCTGCATCCAACATTCGCTCTATCTCAACTTTCACTCGCTCCTTATACCTAGGATTCAATCTATATGGTCGCTGCTTTAGTGGCTTCGCATCAGGTTTCAGCGGAATCTTCATTTCTCCCAGGTCTCCGGAAATGCCTTTCATTTCTGAAATTTTTTGTTGGGAACAAGTCTTGGAACTCATGTAGTAGACCAGTAACTTTTCCAATTGTCGAATCGTTCCAATAATCTCCAATACTCGCAAACTTGTGATTTTCCTCCAACCCAATATTAAGCTTCTTGATTTTCAAAGGCTATTGGAATTTGTTGAATGGAATCTCTGGTGCTTTGACATCCTAGCTTCCCTTCGACTTTGGGACATAAATAGCTCATGGATCATTTTCTTCGTTAGGTCCCCCCATCACATTGTAGCACTCCATTAACATTTCTGGTGTCGCGGTCCACTGTAATCCCATTGGTTTCTTCGTCGGAACTGCTTCGAGTACCTTCTCACGGATCTCCTATAGTGAACTATGGATGAAGGGGTTCTCATCCGAGAAGCTGAAAGTATGGATGAAACTAATGGTTAACTCTTCCCATGTAGTTGTTCTGCGTCGCAGTTCTGTTGCGATGTACCAGCTGCGCGGTACCTCATCCGGTGTATGGATGAACACATTGACCCATTCCTATTTCGGTCTCATTTTCCATGCGCTTTGACACTCTTCCAAATGATCCCTTGGATCACCCCTTCCATTGTATTTTCTCCCATAATAACCTTCAGTTTCCCCGAATCTGACTTTCATCAATGTTCGACATAGTGGCCAGCTTGTTATCGATGACTTGTGCCCTTCCCACCACCGCACTGGTGTATCCTTCAGTGCTTTTTCCAATACCAGCAGTCGCTGTGGTTCTGATACATTTTATTCAAATTCGGCGATGAATATGGTCAAATTAGGAAATCCTTCATATATTGGTAGTTCGCATACTTATGTTTCTACCCACCTCAATGATTGAGTGATTCATGTGCACCTTCTGAATCATACTTCATGTAATCGATTCTTCCAATTTTCAAGTGCCTCATCGGAGTCTAATGATGCTGAACTAACACTTCGCCACCCCAATTCCCCATTGGTGGTGGTATTGATGTAATCCTCTGAGATGTTGTAGACGTTGTCCCATCTTTCTGTAAATTCGTCCCTCATTGGCTCGATGTACCTCTTCCCTTATGATGGATCAAGTGGGGTGACTACCCTTATGTCACAGTTTTCAAAAGACATTGTCCTCTTCTTAAAGTTGATAACAACTTGATTTTCCATTGCCCAGTCTATTCCTAGAAACACCGGGTAGGGGATTGTGTTGTCAACTATTTCTATAACGTCAAAGTCTGTGTAAGTCTTCAATCCCTGTATTTCGACTGGAAGATGACATAATCGTCCAGTTGGTGTGACCTTGCTGTAATTTTCTAGTCGAAGTTGTACAGGGGACCATGCCAACTGTGGTTTCACCATTGTCTCCCATGTTTTCTTAGTCAAGATGTTTACGTCTGATCCTTAGTCCAGAATGATAGAATCAATATCGAATATACCAATCTGTGCAGTCATCCTCATTTCTCTTCCTATCTTCTTTATGTGTAATCAATTCACTATCCGATCCTGTCATCCATCCTCCTGTTGATATAATAAAATTTCTATCTATGCTAGTGTATCCTGATCTTTTTCCAGCGTTATACAACTTTCCTGGAAAGTCCTTAGAGTGCTTACCCTCCCTGGTGGCCTCTGTGAATTTTTCATATCGAATATTGGTGGCATGTCATAAACAGGTTCTTTTTGGCTATAGATGGAAACTTAGTCTTTCTCATCATATCTCATGCTTCCAAAAAGGTCTCCTTTTCTGCTCCCTCATCGAATCGAACCTGTTTCCTTGTTGTAGGCCGAACACTAGGCAGTGGCCTATCTTCTCCTGTCACAGTTCCCCCCTGGTCACTATTGTGACGTTCACAGGTCGACTTATTATCTCCGCTAAGATCTTCTATACATTCGGATTTGGATTTTGATTTTGATTTGGATTCGGTTGTGGTTGTGGTGGATTCTTAGTTTTCCACTTCACAATCAACTGAGGACACTCCTCAATATTGTGGTCCGCTACACTGCAATAGGTACACTGCAGAGTTGGATTCGGACAATCCCTTTGATAATGTCCAATCTGGCCACAATTATAGCATGTAACCAATCCTCGACCTTGTCCAAAAGTTCCTCCACAATCAAATCCTCCACCGCGACCTCCGCAGAGTCCTCCTCTGAAACCTCCTCACAGTTGACTGTACGGATGTTGGTTATATTGTGGAAGATAATACTGCGGTTGGTTGTACTGCAACGGTGGTTGGTTGTACTGAGGATGCGGTTGATTATAGTGCAGCTGCAGATGGTTATATTGTGGCGGAGGTTGATTGTAGTGCGTCTGCTGCTGTTGATTGAAGTTAGGCGTAGTGCACGGGGTTGTGGGTACATTGTATCTTTGGGTCTGTCCTTCCTCGTGTTCAAGGGTATCATGGTCGCTCTCTTAATCACAGTAAGGTCGCTTAGTCCTTTATGGTCCCATTTCGTAGTTCTCTGTTCTGGTCAACCTGGGAGAATCTCTCTCTATCTTAGTCCTCCTCTTCTTCTCCAGCTGGAACCTAATCCCACTTCACAGGGTACCACAATCTTCCACAGCTTCCCTCAAAATTCTGTCGTAACTCATATCCATCTACCCCGCATCATTCTATCATACCCGCATCCGCGTGGTACCCACAAGCTCCGCACACCCAAGCTTTACTCGTCGGAATTCATCTTCAGTATGCCCTTTTCACAAATGAGCATCTTAATCCACAGTTTCAGCGACAGTGTAAACCTTCCTCTGGGTCCTTTGCAAATTTTCCTTTCTACGCCGCTATATGACTTAATCGTGTCGACAGCGAATTCAGTGATGTATCCTTCCAAAATACTGTCTACCCAGACTTCAACAACTCTAAATGCTTTGTTTTTCACTCGTTTCAATTGTTGGATAAGTTCTGGCGTCTAGTGTTCAGGCTCACCCCCTTGGAAGTTCTTCTTTTGAAAAGTCAGTTGTGACAACCAGTCGTGTAGCAGTATAGGAAATTCAAAGAAGAATACTTCATGAATATCAGAGTAGATATAATTCTGTAACCAGTCAGTTGTTGACCACCCAGGGTTCCGATTTTCTTCCTTAGCAAATTCTCGTGCCTTCTTATGGAACCATTCCTCAATCTACGTCTTTGTCAAATGCCACAACATGTCCTCTCTTCTTTCACACTAAGGTCCCGGCAACAGAACCATTTGTTGACACAGTCCTATCGACAAGGGTTCACATCGCACTGTTGTCAACAAACATTGACCAGACACCCTTAAACATCGGCCCATAAAGGTTTTACCCTTCCTAGCAGCACCTGCAGAGCGAGTGAAGTCTCACCCGAGATGCCTAAGGGGGGCTGCAGGAACCAAGTTTCTGTAGTTGTGAAAAGACATGCACTACCTCACTCTCATTCACAGCATAAGCCATATATTTGCATTCACATCATGATATCACACCATCACCCTATTAACCATTATCCTCATTTGCTTTAGCTACATTACCATCTCATAATTAACAAATTAAACAAATGATCAAAGCATGTTCAAGGAATCTGCGGTACATAACATAGCCACGAAAACATCTACTGCGATCTCAGAGAAACATCAAACATTGCGATAGACAAAAAGAAAGAGATCTATATCAATCATTCCCAATATTTATCACGCTTTGCCAAACCACTACAAACTCAGAGCAATTGTTGCGATCTAACATACCAAAACCAAATAAGTGCTTCCATAGATCGATCCAAAAGATAAAAACACAGATAGATGCAAAGATATCATCTCATAATACGCAAATAAGTGCCAAACAAGTGCCCTTAGGCTTACAATTGTGAAAAATATCTCCTCTCCTTATGCTTACAATCGTACTTATATTTATAGGCTCACTTGGCTGTTACAAAATGTTCCTAATGACCCATTGCTAACTAACTTAACCAAACACTTCCGCATATCTCGGCTTTGCGACCGATCCTTTGTTCTTGTCTTTGACCCTTTCGCCGCTTGGGGTTCCACACTTGTGCGCTCTAAACCCGTGCCAAGACATATCATAAGAGGACGTAGAGATGGGTGATAGGAACAACCCCTTGGGAGGTAATGAGAATGAATCAATAATATATTCGGGCAGTGAAGACATCCCCATAGGTAGTACCATGAATATTATGAATGACTTGGCTAGAGGCCAACAACAGTTAATCAACCTCCTAACTAACAATGTGGCAAGGGGACATGAACAGATAGTTGACATCATGACTCAAATACTCATGCGCAATAGGGAATATCACCATGATGGGGGATACAATGACACTAGAGGTACAAATTTCCACAATGGGAACCATGGGGAAGGAAGCAACACCAACATTCCCCATCAATCAAACACACGAGCATCTAGGTACAGGATACCCATAACTCTCATGCCTAAATTCACTGATGAGCAGCCAATGGGTCAACCGGGACAACTAGTACCTGGAGATAGTTTCATTGAATATCTGAGAGAGTACCAAGACCTTGGAGATGAGTTCCATGCCGCCATGTCATTCTAGAACTTATGCAACATAAAGTAAAGGAACAAGCCTAGAGACTTCAACATGGGACCTCAAATTTATGAATTGCAGTGGAATATGGGGAAACTTACTCTTCCTTCTTTCGATGGGTTCAACAGATTCACAACGAGGGATTGGGTTCAGAAGTTGGACACTTATTTCCAACTAAACCCTATGAAGGAAGCCAGAGCCATTAAATGTGCCACCTTGCATCTAGAGGGAGAGGCCCATGAGTGGTGGTATCATGGTTTGGTTATGCTGGAGCATGCCAACATCACTTCATCCATGGAGTTCACATAGAGGTTGATGGAAATATTCGATAGGAAGGATCCGGATTTGCATTTCCGAGAGTTGGCACAGGTTAGGAAGACATGTACTGCAGATGATTATATCACATAGTTCCAGAGGTTGGCAGTGATTGTGACATATATCTCTGATACCAGGCATATTATGCTATTCATGGAGGGATTGTTTGAGCCTCTACGAGGATGGGTAAAGGAATTCAAGCCTGCCACTTTACATGATGCCATCTCTAGAGTACATGACATGGAGGGTGTCGCATCAAAGAATAAAACGCCGCCCAAACCTTTCATTCCCTAGAAAGGAAATGACAAGAAGCCTCCCAGAAAAGCGGAGTTGGAAACAACAAATTGGACGATGAGACCAAGAATGAATTAAGGAGAAATAAATTATGCTTCATTTGCAAGGAACCCTGGGAACCAAGGCATATGTGCATGGGGAAAATAAAGGTCCACTATATCGAGGTAGTATCCGATAGTGATGAGGATGATGATGATGGGAATGAGAAATTACATGATAATTTGCAAGACAATGGGCTAGAGAGGCATCCATAGGTATAGGGGACGCCACAGACACCGTCAAAGGGACCACAGGCACAACATCGATAGGTGCAGCCACCGAGAGGGACTATCGCCACCTCATCAGCGAATCCTAAGTTCAACACTTTCTGGGTTAGGGGTATTGTACGGGTTTAGAGAGTTACGATCCTGATATATGGTAGGGAAACCCGCAACTTCATAGAGTCTGCTTTGGTAGCAAGGAGGGGTATCCATGCTGAGCAGTTTGAGGGTTTTGGTGTGGAGTTGGCTAGAGCGCGAGTGATGCCTTTCCTATTCAAGGCTCCCCAGTTGACAATGACGATGGGGAACTACAATTTGAAAGATGAATTCTATATTATTGATTCGACAGACACCAAAATGGTTTTGGGATTTCAATGGCTCAACACTTTGGGTCCTATCATGACGAACTAACAAACCATGGAGATGGGGTTCAATGCTCTATATGGCACCAGAGTAGTTCTACGGGGAATGTCTAATGGGGCCCTATGATTTGTATCGTCCAAACAGATGGAGGCACTATTCAAACATGGAGACATTGCTTATGTAGCAGAGTGCCTGATCACCACATAGAATACATCCCATGACAGCTAGCAATACCATGTTGACATACATGACCTATTGGGAAAGCATGACAAGGTGTTCGGAGATATTCCACTAGGTAGGCCACTAGATAGAGGCTTAAAATACACCATAGAGTTGGAGGAGGGGTCGAAGCCAGTGATCACCATCCCCTATAGAAATCCTAGGAAATTTAAAGATGAGATCGAGAAAGCGGTCAAGGAGATGCTTGCTATGAGGCACATCCGAGCCAGCTCCAGTCCATTCGCATCTTCAGTAGTGTTGGTCAAGAAGAAGGATGGGACTATGACGATGTGCATTGAATACAGGGCCTTGGACAAGAAGACCATCAAGAACAAGTATCCCATTCCTAGGATTGATGAGTTGTTGGATGAGCTACACGGAGAAGTATACTTTTCCAAGATTGACCTTAGGTTAGGTTACCACCATATCATATTTCGAGAATAGGATGTGCACAAAACAACGTTTATGTGTCATTATGGACATTACGATTTTTTGGTTATGCCGTTTGGGTTAATCAATGCACCATCTACTTTCCAGTCATGCATGAACCATACCTTCCAGAAGCAGTTGAGAAAATTTCTACTAGTGTTCTTTGATGATCTCCTCATATACAGTCGGACATGGGAGGAACAAACGAGGCATCTATATGAGATATTGGGAATTATGTGGGTACATTCCTTACACGCGAAGGCCTCCAAATGTGAGTTTGGGATCACCGAGTTCCTATAATTGGGCCACGTGATCAGTGCACATGGCGTATAGGTCCATCAAGAGAAGATCTAGGGTATTGTGGATTGGCCTACACCGAAGTCCCTCATTGAGTTGCGAGGATTCTTTGGATTGTGCCAATATTACAGACGATTTGTGAAGGGGATTTCAGGTGGATAGATGATTCGTAGTGGGCATTTGACAGGCTCAAGGAGGTGATGAGCACATGCCCGATATTAGCAGTACCTGATTCAACCAACCTTTCATTTCGGATTGTGATGCATCAGGCATTGGAATTGGGGCGGTTTTGATGCACAATAGATACCCCCTATCTTCTAAAAGCAGGAAACTCAGAGAACCATAGAGGCTCTACTCAATATATGACAAAGAGATGCTTGCCATCATGCATGCATTGGAAAAGTTTAGATAGTATTTGGTGGTAAACAGGTTTTTGGTGAGGACAGACAACAATAGCTTGAAATATTTTATGGAACAAAGGGACTTGAATGAGAGGCAAAAAAAATGGGTCATCGGGATTTAGGCATATGATTTTGATATAGAATATGTTAAGGGGAAGAAGAACGTTGTTGCTGATGCACTTTCTAGGAATTCGGCTGCTTGTTCTCTGATGGAGATTTCATCAGATTAGAAGGCTCACCTTTTGGTGGAGTATTCCAAGAATAAATTTTCTTATGAAATAATGGATGGCTTCGTACAAGATGATAGGTACCGAGTTGTTGATGACATCATTCTATATAAAGACCGAATATATTTGGTACCTGAGTCCAAGATGAAGGAGAATATATTGCAGGCTACTCATGACACTCTTACAACAGTACATCAAGGGTTCTTCAAAACTTACAGTCAGGTCAGGGAGAGGTTCTCTTGGAAAGGCCTCAAGGAGTATGTGCTATGACATGTAAGAGAGTGCATGGTATGCCAGTCGAACAAGACAGAACAGATTCACCGGCCGGAATTTTGCAGCCATTTCCTATTCCAGAGCATAAATGGGAGAGTATATCCATGGAATTCATCACTGGGTTGCCACAAGTACAGGGACGAGATTGTATCTATGTGGTGGTAGAAAAGTTGATGAATTTTGCACACTTCTTCGCAATTTAGTTAGACTACACAGCAGCCCAGGTCGCAGAATTATTCTTCAGAGAGGTTTTTCGTTTTAATGGCCTACCCAAGAACATTGTCAGTGACAAGGACAACCGATTTCTAGGATATTTATAGCAGGAAATTTTCATATTGGTCGGCACTGAGTTGAATCCCAGTACCATTTACCACCTTCAAACCGATGCACAGACCAAGATTGTGAATAAGTAGATAGAGGGGTACTTGAGGAATTATGTATCTAGCCAGCAGAGAGCATGGATCTGGTGGCTACATTTGGGTGAGCATGTCTACACCCACCCACTACATGTCGATCGAAATGACCTCATTTACAGAAATGTACGGATATGATGCTCCGTCATTTGTGGAGTTGGATTTTGGGGATAGTAGGGCACCCAAAGAAAAATAATGGATATAAGAAAATCAGGACATCCTTCGAGTTCTCAAAGAAAATCTACAAGTGGCCCATAATCAATAGAAGGTATATGCATATAGGCACCGGAAAGAGAGAAGCTTTGAGGTAGGGGATTTGGTGTTCCTGAGGTTATAGCATTATCGACAGTCTTCACTTAAGAAAAATGGTGCAGAAAAATTGAAGCCTCATTTATACGGACCTTACAGAGTAGTTAAGAGGGTTGGGGAGGTAGCATATGAGCTAGAGATTTCGGAGGGGAGCAATATTCATAATGTGTTCCATGTGTCATGCCTCAAGAAGGTACTAGGAAAACATGTTACAACATCTACAGAGTTACCTCCACTAGATGAAGAGGGGTAGTTGATTCTAGATCCGAAGGAGATTATGGATGTGCGGGAGAGAAGGCTTGGAAATAGGGTGATCCGAGAATATTTGGTCAGGTAGAGGCATATGCTGGTAGAGGATGCTATGTGGGAGAGTGAGTAGATTATGCAACACCCCAATTTGCAGTTGATTGAGGACAAGCAATCTCGGGAAGGGATGAATTTCATGTCCCTTTCGAGATGACCACCATGGAGGTGACTTATTAGCCTATTTAATTCCCGTAGGCTATAGTCGAGATTAGAAGGGAATTAATTAATTATTAAATTGTCACTTGAGTCATAAAGTGATGCAAATATGTTAAAAAGGGATTCAAAGTGAAACTAAAAGACAAAAGGGGTCATTTTCTCCATAAAGTCACTTTTAAATATTTTAATGAGAGAATTGGTCAAGGGAAGTTGAAGAGTCACAAAAGGGGTCAATGAGAAAATATAAAAAGGACATGGGAGCTCATTCTCTCCATTTTTGTCTATTGCATTTTTTGAAAACTAGTGCTCTTGAGCATTCAAGCTTCTCTTGGATGAAACCCTAGGAGGAGGAAATGGTTTCAATAGCAAGACAATCTATCCTAACCATATATTGAGGAGGAATCATCTTAGGTTTCTCACTTTGTTTCAGTGCCATGTTCGAATATCTCCTTTCCACCTTCATTTTTGTTTGTTGAGCAACTATTTTTACAGTTCAAAGGAGAGGGTGTATTGGTAAAGAGAGAGACTTAGCTTTGGAAGTGAAGGAAGTCGTTTGATCTCAGTCTTGTTATTTATATGTGCTAAACATAAGAAACATGTTGCTAGAGGAGGGTCCATTTGTGGAGTACATGCTACCAATGTGTAGGATGCATCATTTGGGAAAACTTGCTACCATTCTCCACCTTCATCTTGCACAGTGTTAAGAGGAATGACACCTCTCTCTCCTTTATTCTACTGTATAAAGAGTTAGTGAAGGAATCGTTTTATCTTTAGTATTTGAAAAGTTCATCACCATCAATATTGAGTCACTACTCTACAAGCACAGAGAGGACACTCCAGTGATATATGAGAGCACAATAAGGGAGAATACACTATCAAATAAGGGAATATAGGTTATGTTGAAGATATTTCTGAAGTGTCAAGTCATTGATGTTGTTAAAGCTCTGTTGGGTGAATATTTGTATCAGAAGTGGTCACCTATAGGTGTCCCACGTTTGGTTGAGCATTGTATTCCTACTTTCTATCTTATTATCATTTTCTCTCAACATTTTGGGCACCAAAAAGAGGCATCTACAACAAAGAAGAAGAGATCTACAATTTTATCAGTAGCTACAACAGTTGGGAGTTATCAGTAAGCTACTACAGTACATCAAAACATAATTGTTGAACAGTGAAAGGTCCTCATCTTCCAGGTGTGAGAAATATATGTAATTTGACTTTTAATTAGAATTTTCACACTAATATAAGGACTGTTATAAATTTATCTTGGATGTATTTATGAATGTAAATGGTCCTGTGTTCCTATTTAGAAATTAAAGGAAGGATTTAAATGTCTATGTTGTGTGAAAAAAAAAAATACTGGATGAATTGGAAACATCTTAGATGTGAGAACATTCCCACAAACACTAGCAACCTATTAGTCAATCAGATCTATGCAACTTCAGTCAGGGGTGTAAACTGTGATCTCACAAGCAACCATAACATCTGAAACTCCAAATAAAACCAACCTACCGCAGTTGACATCTCAAGTGAAACACCATATTGGTATGCTAAATGCTACAACAATGAGATTCATATGGTTTTAGAGTTCATTTGTAAAGATTGTAACTCAGAGTTGCAGGGATTCCTTTGGTAAAATTAGTACATTACTTGGAAAAATTTGAAACCACATTGGCGGGAATATTACACCGGAGGAATTATCTTCTCCTCGGATAAAGATTGGACCAAATTTGTCGTAGCCCTGGGTCATTGTACAAATAACCAAGCTGAGTTGTTAGCACTAAATATTACTTTACAATTGGCTCTATCCAAAGGAATTTGGAGATTACAAGTTATTGGTGACTCTAGATTGATTATAAATTGGATGTGTTACAAATGACCTCCTAATAACATTTAATTGAATCCTTTCTATGAGGAATTGAACAAAATTACTACCAATTTTATAGAATTCAGTTATCAACATGTGTACAGAGAAATAAATAAATTTGTAGACGATTTATAAAAAATTGGGCTGCAATTCGGGAATTGCATTTGATAGAAATTGGAGTGTATAAATGATAGCATCACAGAAGATGATCCAGGACCTATATATATTTAAACAAAAAAGCCACAGGAATTTACCAAAGAGGACATCAAAAACCTGCAAGGCTTCATAAAATTGCATTTACAGTCTTAATTATTACTCAAGTAGTTCGAGGACATAAAACTTGCCTCATGAATATCTCCTGGTATGGAGAAGAAGAAGTAAATCTATTTTACCTTGTATACTTATGATGTATCTAATGAAGTGATCTAAATTTTAGGGGAAATATGGTCTAAATTGGGATGTATAAGAAATAAAAGCATTATATGGAGAGACCACCCTCCCCCATTCATTATAAAAGCCTTAAATGGAAAGACCATCCTCTCCCATCCATGGTTTTGATATCTTCCAGGCGATTCTAGAAGACCATAGTTTAGAATACACCCATCCATGGTATTTGGTAGCCCATGGGTTTTCCCCATGGTATGACCGAAAGGCACATTGTAATAATGTTATATAAAGGCTTTATGCCTTCTCAATAAAGCATTCAATGATTTATGGCATCCTACATTGGGACTTATTATTTTGTCTAATTTTGTGATCTTTTTTCTTGGTTAATCCATTTAAGTTGTTGTTTTGAGAGGTGAGGCTCTCTGATCCTCACCTCCGATCTCGTTTATGGATCAAATGATATCAATTCTGCATATTTAATCTTCTCCTCTCTCGACATTCAAGCCTTTTGGTTCTTAGCCCCCAAGATCCGAATCACAAAGAGTAGTATTAAGATATATCATATACTGAATACATATTGTCTCCTTGGAAGATGTTGACATGATTGTACCCTCTGTTATAAGGGACTAATTTTGTATACAAGGACCACTAGCCATGAAAAATGTGATTCGTTTTTAAATATAATGAATTACAATATTTTTCCTTGGATGATGATGATTACAACAACAACATTGTATTCCAACACAAAATTAATACATACAAATAAATAACATTTATCTTGACCAAAAATTCATTTCAAAAAGAAAAAGGTTAAAGTGCAAGAAATCCTCCCTAAACGTTAGTGGTTCCTTCAATGAATGTGTATACTCCCCTATAAGGGCTTTCCACTTTTTTAATTAAATTAGTTTGTTACATTTAAGTGGTTCCTTCCATGAATGTGTATACTCACATATGAGGGCTTTAACTTTTTCAATTAAATTATTATGAGGACTTTCA
Source organism: Larix kaempferi (assembly GCA_027924585.1). NCBI lineage: Eukaryota > Viridiplantae > Streptophyta > Pinopsida > Pinales > Pinaceae > Larix > Larix kaempferi. The sequence continues at coordinate 29,725,067 of BSBM01001102.1, read as the reverse complement.
ACTTTTTCAATTAAATTAGTTTGTTACATTTAAGTTGTTCCTTCAATAAATGTGTATACTCCCATTGAGGGATTTCTTTTTTTTCGATTAAATTAGTTTGTTCCATTTAAGTGGTTCCTTTAATATATGTGTTTACTCCCATACGAGGGCTTGCAACTTTTTTCAATTAAATTATTAGTTTGTTACATTTTTAATTGAATCATCCTGATTGCATGGTCTCGTACTTTGCACAAAATATCCCTTAGAGTTTCTTTCAATTTTCAAAACAATTTCTAAGCTTTTCCAATGGGAAAATTGACCGAGGGCTTCACTTTATTTGCAATGTTCTTTGTATTTGAAGTCCCACTTCTAAACGTGCAAACTCTCATAGACAAAGTGACTACACTTTCCCAATAGAGTAGCATATTCCACGTGTCCAGTTTTTTTTGGAGTGAGGGCTCTCCTTTATACTTATAAAGTGAGTAGGACTCCATCTCGTGGCTAACAAATCTATATGATAAAGAGCTTGAAAATCACGGATTTTATTTTAAAATAAATACATTTAATGTTTTTTTTCTTGAAATAGATTTTGTCAACTTATTATAGTATATTGATATTTTTAAAGTTATATATATATATATATATATATAAAAAGGGAATTGGTAATTGGAATAGGGTTCGTATACACTTGATACAAGGTTAATTTTTGTTTTGTTTGCTATTATTATATCTAGATCTTTAGGTGTATTTATACTATTCCTACATAGATATATAGTCTATTCAAAGTTTGAATTCACAATATTATAAGGAGTGTCTTAATAGTGCATCATATCATCAAGTAATCTACACTCAAAAATTAAATAATTTAATAATATAAGAGTTCAAAATTTCAATAATTAAACATATTTTTAAATTACATATTGTCTATTTTTTTAAATTAATTTAATTATATTTAATAACTTAATTTAATCATGTCATTATATATATATGGTTTGTTGGTCAACTTTATAAGTAAAAATAACAATCTTGAGACATTGCCATTTTCATCCATAATTATTTTACAAAGAATCTAAATAAATAATTGACTTGTGAGTTGTGAACACGGCATAAGAAGTATTTAATTTTAGATGGAAAAAATAACTCATTTTCTCAATATTCAAACTATTTAAGATATGTCAATTACCTTCAACTTTATTATATTTTATTGACCCTGTATTGTTTATTTTATATTTATATTTTAATAATAGATCTTATTATAATATCATATTTATTTCTTATATTTTATCAACAAAATGTTGACGTTCTATGTTCAGATTTTAAAAACAAATATTCTCTCATAAATATTATTTTGATAACTCTTTACCCAAAATATACTCGTTTACACAGTTTTTTAAGTAATCTTATTAATCCTAAAGTTATTCTAAGCATCCCTTATTAGTCCTTGCGCGCATGCAATAGGGATTATAGAAATCGATTTGGTGAATTTTTATTAATCTTGCATTGTTTTTAAGGCATTTTAGCCTAAGTTTTTGCCGTGCTTTTCCCTTGGGACCAATCAACTGTTTCAAAGCCTTATTTGGCCTCATATTGAGGCCAAGCCAGTCGATGACAAGCTGCAGGGAGCGTGGCAAGTAGAGAGGGAGGCCAAGGCATGTGTGACAACCACTAGGAGTGTGGCAAGCAGGGAGCAAGGCCAAGGCAGGTGCGACAACAACGGCTAAGAGCATGGAAAGCTGCATGCCATGTCATCAACTCCATTTTGGTTTGTAGAATTATTTCTCATTAGATCGAGGTTTTGAAGAATTAGTTTCTCCTGCTTTTGGTATTCTTGATCACGTTGAAACTGGAATGAAGTTCGTAGCCAGCATTGTTTAGTATTACAGATCTTGTCACGGTTGATTCCACACATATAATTGCAAAAGTTGCATCGAGTCGAGTTTCTTCATTCCTAAACAAAAGTCTGGCATGTGCTGCATTTATAACATAATGTCTCCACTTGTAGCCACATGGCATAGATTTTGCAGGCAACTTCTATTATTCTCTACGCTTCATGAAGTATTTTTCCAAACATATTTCATATTAGATTCTCTAGACTACAGAGCTCTTCATTTTCATTGTCTCTTTAGAAAATCACTAGTGAATTTCTATCGTGCAATTCCAAATTCTTCATTGGACATCCATGAAGAGTTATATGCTGCAAATACATATGTCTACAAGAAAGAGTAAGCAACACCGTTGTGTATCGTTCCTTCCTTGGAAACCATTGATAAATTCTCACTTAGTGGCCGATGAAGTCCAAGATGGGTGTGCATCTCTAATGAAGGTATCTATTCATGTCACATGCAGACAGGCCATGGAAGTACCTGAGGCAATGTTGAAATCCATGACTTTCTCTACTGGTGTCGATGCAGCCAATATATTCAATCCTGGAGCTGCGAGGTTAGGCTTCAAAACATCTAGGATTAGTGCATTTGTACCTTAGAGAAGAAGGTTTCAAACTAGGGTGCTGGCATGAGTACCAAGATTGTTTCTGCATGAGTATAAATGGCAAACAAGGGTTTGCATGAAATGTTTTACCTCAAATATGAGGCTGGTGGAGTTTTGCAGTCGTATGGATCGATGCACCAGTACTCCGTGGGTTCCTTCTCTTCTCCAAATGCTTAGAGGTGGGGGCCAATATTGACTCAAAGGGGAGAATTGTAGCTCAAGTGGTTTGGGCTAGAGTTCCAGAGTCATTTGGGCAACATAAGGGTAAGGTAAGTGGTGGATTGTAAATGAGGGGCCTCCATCACCTTTTTATAGATTTTGGGTGGTGGAGTAAACAACCATGGTTTTGGATACCAAAATGGTTTACGTTAGAGGTTTTAGGGTCTTTTGCCCTCTTTTTCTTTCCTTTTTGAATTTTCTTTTGTTTATTCCCCTTTTATTTTGATTTTAGGAACTTTGGACTCCCTTTTGTGGTTTTTTGTTATGTTTTGAAAGAATTGAGTTAATTTGAGGAGGCAAAAGGTGATTTTTGCCTTTTTAGGTACCCATTTGGACATTTTTGAGGCTCTGGACGCTAGAATGATAGGGAAAATGGTCAACAGGGTTACGTGTCTAAAGGAATGAGCTGATGAGTAATTTTTTGGTGTTAACATATTGCCCCCTGATGTGTGAGGGCAGGAGCTCATCGTATGGCCGATAGACATCATAGGTTTTGTTGTTTTTTGAGGTTCTGAGCATTGTGGCGGAGAAGATTGGAAATTGGGTGGAGACCGAAACATGGGCTCCGTATGAACTGCAAGAACTCAAATTGAATATACATGTCCTCAATAATGGATGAAGAATAATCTCAATAGATAGACGAGGCGGGCATACCCATGCTCGTATCAAGATACATAAATAATAATGAGGCCCAAGAGGGGACCTGAACAATACATGGAGAACTACGGTGTACATCATAACAGTCCAGAGGGGACAAAAATATGGGACATACTCGTGGTCCAACCATGATTGATCTGAATAACTGGTGTATGAACATAGCGACATCCATACTGACTGTGGTACCATAACAACTGATATTCTATTGATTTTGAACTGGGTACATGGGGAAGCATATAACTGAAGTGCTTCCGAATACTATCGCCGAGCGCAACTCGGATATCTGTGGGAACATTCAACTAGGGAGGTTCCAAATAGACTCACCAATGGGCTAGAGTCAGGGGACATCCGGGGTCTTTGACCAATAACTGGAAGAACCAATACCCTGCACAAATCTCATCGGTGTGATCAAGGTGTTGAAGTCGAGCACATGAGAAACAACCGTTCGGAGAGGCACTTAGGATTCCTCTCAAAATGGTCCATAGGAACTCACCACTGATGGTGATGAGTCCAAGGCACAGGGAACTCTAAGTCTATCCTCTAGAATAGATTGGTTGATGTCAATAGAGGGAGATTATGCCGCTATCACGGAAATGGTGTAGTACTGAATGTGAGACTGACATGTTCTGGGGGGAACAAGGGTCATAGGGTGGGGGGGTACAACAAACTTCCTTTGTTCAGAGTATGACGGCAAGGCTGACCTTGGCAACATATGAAACTGAATTCAAGGAGGGGGATCATAACTTGAGGGACCAGAGAGGGGGAAGAACTAATAAGCGATACCAAGGGACTCTAAGGGTGACTCATCGCAGAATACTCTAAACAAAGGAGACCATACTTGGAGTGTTTCCATGATATGGGTACTAGACATGAGCTGTTATGGCGCCAAGAGGCGCTGTTGGGTCCTTCTTCGTGGTTTAAGGATCTCAAAGAAGGGATAGAAGGGTGCTCGAAATGGTACTTTCATGTGGATTTGTACGAGCCCAGGACAGTTCGTGCTCGTGAGTGATTTCAATTTTAAGGAGTCTGAAAGTGATAAGAAGACTCTGAAATGGTGGAGAGGTATTGTCGTGTGGATTTATACAAGCCCAGGACGGTGCATGCTTGTGGGTGCTTTCAATTTTAGAGAGGCTAAAAGAAAATAAGAAGACTCCAAGGGGGTTCTCTTTCTTGTGTTAGTCTCCAAGGCCCAAAAAAGTATAAAAGAATGCAATGAAGAACTCTTCTAACCGATGTGACTAGAGTATTCCTTTTTTGTAATTAGTCTACAAGGTCTAGAAAAGGGTTAAACTTATACCAGGTAGACGCCCTTTCAGATACTTTTAGCGAGCATGAATGGAAGCAAGATTGCTCGGCGATATTTTCATTATTTTAGGAGTCAGAAAAGAGCTTAACATAAACTCCTTAAGTGCCTTTTTCGTAAAGGAGATGTTCGGCCCGAAAAAGGGATAAAACTATACCGAACAAGATGATGGCCATGTTGCAGTCAAAGTGGCACGTAAATAGAGGTAGGAAGGGGCGTAGAAAATCCCATCAAGCATTTTCGTGCGAGTGATAAATGATCTCAAACATCATCACGAGCGCGGATATATGAATCCAACAATGCGAAAAACGGAGTTGGAACACAAATCGAGGAGATGGGTGGGGGGGAAAGGTGCCTGAAAAAAGTTTTCATGTGAGCGAGAAATAATCTCAAGCATCATCACGAGCACGAAAATATGAATTCGACAATGCGAATGGTGCAAAAAACATAGTTGGCATGCAAATCGAGGTGGCATGGGCTAGGAAAAAATGCCAAAAAGAATTCAGTGAAAATGGGAAAGGGTCTCAACCATCCTAAAGGTCTTGGCAAATTGAATCTGGCGGTGTCAACGGTTCAAAAAATGGACCTCGTATGATCCTAGCATGCCAAAATAAGGATTGGTCAAATGTCTTTAAATAGTAAATGGGCCCAATGACATGTGTCATTGTTATAGTTGAGTTTGACAGGAGATTTTAGAGAGCCAAAGGTAAAAACTAAGATTGTGAGAGATCCCATCGGTGGAGCTGCGTTCCGAGAGTTGCAGGTAAGCCTTCATTTCCTTATCCTTGTATTTTATTTATTTATTGTTGGGAATTGGGCCTCTAGGGGGGCATGCCGGGCGTTGCCTGGGGCCAAGGCGCCAAAGCGTAGCTTTGGAGGGGACATGCATGCTCTGGAGCGTGATTTGGGGTGAGGTATTCGCGCTCACCGAGCGCGGCTGAGGGCCTCTTAGTCGCGCTGGCCGAGAGCGGCTGTGCCTCCCACAGTCGCGCTCCAGAGCGCACTGAAGGCCCTCAAAGCTGTGCTTGTCGAGCGCGGTTGAGGCCTACTTAGTTTCACTCAGAAGCATAGCGTTTCGAGGGGAAAACGCACTTCAGGGCACAACTCTGGAGGGCGCAGTTTCTCTCTAAAGCGCGGCTTTCCGAGAGGAAAGTGCCACTATGGGCGGTGAAGCTGCGCTCTAAGTCGCGGCTTTCTAGGAGGAAAGCGTGGTTCAGAGTGCAACTATAAGCTCGATAGGTGTGTTCTAGGAGCATGCTTTTCGAGGGGAAAAGCGTGCTCTAGAGCACAATTGTTGGGTCAGATAGCGTGTTGGAACCGGTGTGCTGACCTGGGGGGGATCTATGGGATGTTTATATGGTTATAATGGGTTTTTGTTGGCTTGATTTGGCAGGATGCTGAGGATTACATGGCAAGAGAGAGAGATGCCAGATACTATCTTGGACAGTATCCGAGAGGATGTGGGTGTACAGGAGGCCTTGGCGGACTCCGATTTACTGAAGTTCTTGCCGGTGTCGTTGATGCCTTCAGATAGATTGTTGCTAAACAAGTTGGTTGGGTTCTGGGATTCGGGTCTTGAGGCAGTCATGATCCAGGGCGAGTAGTTGGATCTCACCCTGGGTGATGTTTATTTTTTGAGTAGACTACCCAGGTTGGGCATGGTTACTGATACCCTGCCTAGGAGGGCAGGGAATGTATCTATGCAGGTCTTACTGAATAGACACTGATACCCTACTGTGGAAGTGCATGCTAATGCACTACTGATTTGTGATCGTGAGATTTCGACGGCTCAGGTGATTGCGGCGCTAATGGTGCGCATTTTTGGTTCGCATGCTCCACATCGGGTCTCGTGCGGACAGATGGTTTTGGTGGAGTAGGTTCTGGCTGGGACTTACTACGCCTGGGGCTAGATGTATTTGTCAGTTGTTTAGCGGGATTTGAGCAAGGTGAGGCATTTGGGAGGGGAGTTTCATTTCCCCTCGTTTCTGTGCTCATTTTCCTTCGAGCGAGTCCCTATGCTGCGACCCCATATAGCAGTGCGTGACGGGGGACAGACAGAGCTGCGGATGCGGCAATGGGGCGAGATGATGACTCGCGAAGGTGGTGGTCTTGTAGGCTAGTTCTTTATAGAAGGGCTGTTTCGGCAATGGCTTCAGCTTCCAGTAGTCATTGATGATTACCCGTACCTCCAGATGGACTATCGAGAGGATCGTCATCTACCGCGGTTGCCTAGTCAAGCATGGGGGCCGGATGGTACGTATATCTTTGGTCTGCTTTCTGCTTATAGTATCATGTTATATCTACTTGATAGCATAGGTGATAGCTATAGGATTTTTTGATATTGACAACTTGGTGTTGTTTTATGAAGATGTGGGACCACAGCCGCCACTGGGACATTGGTCGCGGAGAGGTCGGGTCGAGGGGATGGACCTGACCGATTGAGGGGAGGGGCATCAGCAGAGTGATGCAACTGCGATGGAGGCACTGCGAGTCAGTATTGATCAAATCCTGGAGGGGGTAGTGGATGTGGGTTGGAAGCATTTAGATCAGACACTGATTGATATATGTTATGATGCTCCTCGGTAGTGGAGACCCATTATGTGACGCATTGCAATGGCCACCAAGACTGTGAGGGCTATGGCCCGAGTGGATGTCCCTCATCTATGAGATGATGATGAGGATGACCCCAGGAGGAGAGGGGAGAGGATGAGTCAGCGGCAGAGGAGGCTGACTAGCCTGAGGAGGAGCAGGCAGAGGATGAGTTGGCAGCAGAGGTTGCTGACATGCCTGAGGAGGAGCGAGGAGAGGATGAATCAGCAGCTGAGGCAGAGGAGTCAGAGGAGGAGGAGGGTGACGGTGACGATGATTACCGGGGAGATGAATCCGACTAGGCAGTTGATGGGACTTCCCCCACTACGATGAGCATGTGGGATTTTTGTATATACGGATTTGTATTATATGTCCAGGATGCTGTTGGGGATCCTCGGTATGTTTATATGTATTTTGGGTTCCATGGGCACTTATGAAATTTTCATGATATATATATACTGGCACATGGATGTCTTTTTGTGACAATGATTGTTCTTTATGCACATGGATGTACTTCAGTATACGCACGTGGATACGCTTATGGTGCTATTTTCTTTTTATGCACGTGGATGTACTTTAGTATGCACACGTGGATGCACTTGTGATGATGGTTTTCTTTTTCTTTTTATGGTTTTTAAATGCCTATATGATGGTTTATGTACATGTAGATGGTATGGCGATGCATGTTTATGGTTTATGTACATGTAGATGGTATGGCAATGCATGTTTATGGTTTATGCCCTATATATGGTGGTTTATGTGCCAGTCTAGAATATTGTTAGCCATTTGGTATGCTACACTATTTTGATTTCGAGGGACATGAGTGAATGTAATGGATTTAAACTGTCTGATCATTTGTTTAGTGCACAGGAACTTTCTAAAGAGGCAAGGATCACGTACCTGGTAAACGTTGTTGAGTTGGGGAACAAGCAGCTGGGAGTTAAGGAACACACGAACGTGACGTATGCCCATCTAGAGGGCAGCTGCTAAGAAACCAACCACAACATCGTACTCAGCCTAGTTATTAGTAGCAACACATATGAACACTCCATCAAGGTGGATCAACTCATGTGAGGGGGAATAAAGTACCCAAGCTGCGGAGGCGAGGTTCGGAGACTAGTGACTTGCATCGTCAGCAAAACTGACATAAGGTGGAGGAACAAGATCCATCTGTGGTTATGGAGTGGGAACAAAATGTAAGTTTTTCAGATGTAAAAAGTAAAAACAAAAAGAATCAAACTGTACAACCTAGACTAGTGGGTCCAAAAAATGGTAAGGGTATAAGCGCTTGAGGTACAATCCATTCCAGGGGTTGTGCATGGGGTTTCATTCAGATTCGGTGAGGATGTATGTCCCATGTCCCAAATAGGTGTGGACAATGTATGGAACTTGCCACATTGATTCAAACTTTCCTTTCCCAGTCTTGTCATGTGCTTGGTCATAAACCAAGACTAGGTCTCCTTCTTGAAAATTACGAGGGTGGATGTGCTTGTCGTAACTGGATTTGGAATGATTCTTTGAAGCCTTAATGGGTTGAAGGGATGTTCGACGGTCCTCATTGGCCTGTTCCAAAAGGATTAGGCATTGCTCGAGTGGTGAAGTGTCCAAGAGGAGTTCAACGACGATATGGAGGGAGGGAATCTAATACTCGATGGGAAGGACAAACTCGACGCCGTGGACCGAATGGAAAGGGGTGAAACTCGTAGTAGTCTTGGTAGACATACGGTAAGCCCAGAGTGCACGAAATAACATATGATGCCAGTTGGACTTGTGGTTGTCTAATGTATGCTAAAGAATGGTATTCAGTATTTTGTTGATAGCCTCCACTTGGCCGTTCCCTTGGGGGTAATATGCAGAGGCGTATTTATGTTTAAATTTTAGAAGGGTCGACAACTCTTTCCAGACGGAGTCTTCAAAGTGTGTGTCGTGGTCGAAAACGAGTTGTTTTGGGATACCGAACCGAGTGATAACATGGTTGAAGAAGAAATGAGCTGCAGTCTCACTCATGTAATTCAACGTGGGCATGGCCTCATCCCACTTAGTGAAGTAGTCGACGGCCACAATGATGTACTTGTGGCCACTCCCTGAGGGGGGTTGCACATCATAAAATCAATAGCCCATTTGCAGAAAGGGCCAATAGTGATAACTGGATGGAGTGGAGAGGGGGGGGGGGGTCCTTGCTTTGGGTGCAAAGAGCTGGCAGTTTTGGTAGTGTTTGATTGTAGTGATGCAATCAGTGAAGAGGATAGGCCAAAAATATTTGGCGCAGATAACGTTTTGGGCAGTGGCCATCCCTGAGAATTGGCCACTATAGGCTCCACTATGACAATCATTAAGGACTTTCTCAACCTCATCTCAGGTGAGGTAGGGACGTAGAATGGTGTCAATACCACGACAGTATAACACATCACCAAGGAGAAGGTAATGAGAGGCATGATGGCGAATGTGTCGGAGCCCATCCCGATTGAGGTCGGATCGGAACTTTTGGGTGTGGAGGTACACCAAGATATCGCCGTACCAAAGGTCATCCAAAGAAATGATAAACAAGTGGTCATTGGGCAGACTAGTATTAATGGAAGTTGAAATGGATGGTGACGGTAAATCCGACATGAGTTGCGCCAATGCGATGGCTTTGACACTCTTGGGTGTTGTAAATGTGAGGTCATACTCTTGGAGTATGATGACCCATTGAGCCACGCGGCCTTGAAGGAGGTGGTGACTCAATAGGTACACCATAGGATTGGAGTCGGTCAAAATAGTAGTGTGGCTTAATAGAATGTAGTGGAGGACCTTTTGTACTGAGAAGATGATAGCGATGGCCAACTTCTCCTCTTGGGGATAATGCAGTTGTGGGCCAGATAAGGTCTAACTCACGTAGTAGATTACGTGTTCTTTCCGTGCACTATCCTCTTGAATGAGCACCCCTGAGATAGTGTATTCGGATGCTAAAACGTAAAGGATGAAATCCTTTGAGAAATCCACGGGGGGGGATTGGGGGGGGGGGGCGTTGGTTAAGTCTATTTTAAGGGCTTGAAAATCTGCTTGTGCTTGTTCGTCCCAAACAAACGGGATGTGGGTATAAAGTAAGTGAAGAAATCCATGGACCGTTGTAGCGTATTCTAGGACAAAGCAGCGAATAAAGTTGGCTCTCCCCTGTAAACTCTGTAATTTCCATATGGTACGGGGGGATGGGAGGTCTAGGATGGATTGAAACTTAAAGGGGTCGACGGTTATCCCTTCCTAGGAAATGATGAATCCCAATAACCGGCCTGCAGGGACGCAGAAGATGCACTTGAGTGGGTTCAAGTGGATCCTATACTTGCGACAACGTAAAAATACTTGCTGGAGGTCGTTTAGGTGGTTGGTCTGTTTCTTTGAACGAGCCGTAAGGTCCTCCAGATAAACTAGGATAATATGGGCCAAGTCGTGGAAACAATATGTCATGTCCCGCTGGAAGGTGGCGCCAACGTTTTTAAGACCAAATGACATGACCCGATAGGAAAAGGTGCCCCATGGGGTAGTGAATGTAGTTTTGTATTGGTCTTCTTTCTAGATATGGATTTGATTGTATCCGAAGAAACCATCCATGAAGGAGAAGACCTCATGTCCCACACAAGCGTCAACGAGTTGGTCGATGAAGGGTGTGGGGAAATTGTCTTTGGGACAAGCGTGATTGAGATCGCGAAAATCCGTACAGACACGGAGACTGCCCTATTTTTTGTTGATGGGTACAGGGTTGGAAACCTAGGTAGTGTAAGCGATGGGATATATGAATCCAGATTTACGCAGTTTCTCGATCTCGGCGTTGACTGCGGGGAGCCTAGATGGGTGGATGGGTCTCTACTTCTATCAGATAGGCGGGACATCCGGCTAAGTGTCGTTGTGGTGTTCGACAATGGTAGGGTCTAAACCAGGCATCTCGGTGTAGGACTAGGTGAAGATGTCACGAAATTCATAGAAAAGCTTCTTATATGTTTCGACCTCCTGTTCCGTACAAGAGTCCCCTAGGATAATGAGCTCAGGTTGGCCTCCCGAGTGGGAGATATCAACCTGTATAGTGGGTGAAATGTTCGCCATGTTCCCCTCTTTAAAGGCGTCAGGTGCTGGGATAGGGTTCTTAAACCAATCCACCTTATCAAGGAGGAAATCCTTGGTCTCAATTTCCAAATGGTGGGCCGTTGTATAGGTGGACTCCTCAGGGATGAAATATGACCGGTGATGCATATCGTCTGAGGGATAGTCGGATGCAGTGAGTGTTTCAAGGATTTCCTTGTCGCTATGGAAGCAATGAGTTGTTAAATTGATCAGAGGAAGGCTAGATGCCAGGGGCGCATCCTGCCTATCTACCGTATACATAATGTATATGGTGTTAATATCTTCCGATGAGGAGGATACGAGGGGGTGAATATCCTCAATGGTGGTGATAGATGGCTCTCGAGAGGACTGAGTTAGTTCATGGAGAACCAATCTATATTTTGGGAGATCCAGAGAATGGTGTGAGTAGTGACCGTATATTCCACATATGGCACAAGCATGGTTAGTGCGCAGTGCCTTGTTGCGCTGGTGGGATGGTGGATTTAGCTTGACTACGAGAATGTTGGGTTCGTCATCCAATGTCTTCATATGTTTTTGAAGATTGGGTAGATGTGGGAAGTTATGGGTAGCGTGACCCAAATCATGACATAGCGAGCACTTAGGTGGTGTGCGGAGTGGTGGTTGAGGTACCACGGGTTTCTTTGCTGGCAGAGCTGTCTAAGTTTGCGGGCCTCTGCTCCCGGTATTTCAGGGTGGTGGAGGGGAAAGGTTCATTGTAGATGTGGATCCCACACCAGGGGGTGGGCAGTTAGGAGTGGATGCCATGCCGGGAGGTGGTTGGTTGGAGGTATTGATTGGTTGGACTGGTTGTAGAACAGTCTATGGTGTCGGGGGGGTGGGGGTGGGGGCTTGTAGATACCACACAAGTAGTCCTAGGGTTAACCCCGGGAGGTTCAACGTAGCCATAAATGGTGTGATTATTACTCCAAAAGGTGGAAATAACAACGAGATTGTATGGATAGGTGTTGCTCCAATGTAACTAGCTACGGTTGGAGGTTGTGGCAGCAAGGGTGGCTGTGATTTGGGCACGGTTTGGTTAGATGAAATTGTGCATAGATCAGATACCTCTAGTGGTGACGGGGGTGGGGGGATGGATCTAAAGATGGATTTCATGGGAGTTTCATCGTACATTCCCGGTCTACCAGAAGGGACTAATGGCATGGGTGTACTCAGAACAAGTTGTTCAACCATTGGGAGAACATTTTCTGGTGCGCTAGGGGCATTCGGGTCATAGTACGTGAGTTGGTCAACCTTGACGATCCATCCTTCATGAGGGAACATCATGATATGGAAAACCGACGAAGCAACAACTTTCATGGCGTACATATAACTATGTCTGAGTAGGAGGTTGTAATCAAGTTGGGCATTGATGACCTCAATGTCTATGAGGATGGTTTTCCTAGCTAACTGCATTGGGACGTTGGTCAACAGGTCATGAGGTTGAGCAGAGTGACCATCATAAGCACGTAGGGCGGTTGTGGATGGCTATAAAGTAGGTGATCCGAGTTTTTTCCACACGAATGTAGACATAACGCAAGTGGAGGCACCTTCACCAATGATGCATCGATGAATGACAAGATTTCGAATTGACACTGAGACTTGAAAAGATAATGTGGAGGGCATAGTGGCTCAGATTGGTCCAAGTCAAATGCCATCATTCGTGAGTCAGAGGGTTCTATGGCCCTAATAGCAGATAGAAATATCTTACGTTGTGCAGTACAATTTTTTAAGACCTCAAGAGATGACATGGCAACGAGTGATTGAGCTAAGTCATCCATGAAATTGTAGTTGGGAGCGGCGCGTGCATTGGGACTGTCATTGATGCAGCATAGGGGGAAGCAGAGAGATTTAGGGGCCCCATCGCCCTGTGCTGGAGGTATGTGTAATGGTTGATCAGTGGGAAGAGCATTGGCAGTCATGTCGGCGGGGATGGTTTCGGGGGTGGGACCATATTGGTTTCGGCGTGTTTGGAGGTTGACATCAGCCGATGACATCATAAGGAGGTGATGGGTGCCCGTATCCATGGGTTGATTGGTATGCGCAATGTATGTGATATGCTATTGTGGGGGCACAGTTCCTTGAGGGGGAACCAACGGTTGGGTATTCACCACTCCTTGCGTGGGCAAGGGATTTTGCAATACCATAGGAGGTGGTGGGGGATTGCATTGTGTGGGTGGAGTAGCTTGTCCTTGGAATTGGGAGTCATCCATCCATAATTGACGAGTGCGCTCCAAGTGAGGACAAGTGTGCATATAGTGGCCATAGACCCCGCATATGGAACATGGGTGGTTTTTTTGTAGATTGAAGTTTTTCCCTTGATGAGGTGGTCTGTCATGGTTTTGATTGGGTGGGGCAACGTTGTTATTATTTGGGGCGTTGGGTTGCCGTGGTCCTGGGGTTGATTGTTCCCGCGGTTATGTCCCCTTCCCCAGCTTTGTTGGCCTTGTTGGTTTTGTTGGGTAGGCTGATTTTGTTGTCAGTTTTGTTGGGCATAAACTTTCCCTTGGGGATTGGGAGGATTCTGTGCTTGGGCGGGTGCTAGGGCTGCCTATTGTGGATGGTAAGCTGGGGGGGATTGTGGTTTTGCAAGTGGTGCTTGCGGGGGACAATAAGACGAAGGGGCTTGGGGTTGCGTGTGTGTGGGTGGAGCATGTGGATGGTAATAAGCAGTAGGTTCTGCAGGTGGGTTGTAACTTGGAGGTGCGTGGCCATAGCATTGCGGTGGACATGACGGTCCATGGGTATGAGGGGTTGAGCCATGGGGGAATATGATGTTGTTGCTCCTGAATGTGTTGTGACACGTGAAAGGAAGGGGCCACTAGTGGAGGGCATGACTATGTAAGGTTGGCTATGCGACGCCACGTGCCCAATAATGTCGTCGACAACATGGGATTCCCCCGGCACATCGCTCTTGGAGGAGTCGGCGCGGGGTGCATTGGGTAAAATGGAGTATAAATAGCCAGACTGGGCATAGATAAGATCGAACTATTGGGATTTAAGGATAGCCTCTTCTTGGGAGTGTGGTCATTCAGATGCCAAATCCTTAACGATGACTAGTATATAAGAGATTTAAGGAACCAATCTAAAAAGATGCGGTCGCCCAATTTGATCTTACACAAACTACGCCGTTTGCGCCATTCATGGATATGGTCCGTGATATGGGTGGTTGTGTTTTTTCTGCAAGATAGGAGTATCTCAACACTAGAATCGTAACGAACTAGAAACTGGAAGAACTGCAACAAAGTGGAGGCGAGGGAAGTGAATGTGGAATGAGTCCCATGTGGCTGGTCAATGTACCACTTGGTTGCAGTACCAGTGAAGGTTCGTTGTAATAACCGTAAGCGGATAGAGTCATCCAAAATGGAGTTAGAAGAACACCAAAGGTGGAAGGACATGCTATGATTTTGGGGGTCCTCCCCTCCCTTCCCTTCGAACTTCGGTATGTCCGACGGGAGTTTGGTGGGAATAGGAGGCCATGTGGGATCATGTCGGATGGGGTCGTTGGTCAATCTAGCCAGGTCAGGAAGGTTGAGACTGGCCATGAATGGAAAACTAGCAGAAATATGTGGCATAGGTGTTGGGGAAACTATGTTGGCCATAGTGGTAATGCTGGGGCCACTACCCATAATGTGTGGGGAAATGGTATGTGTCATGACTGGGATCATGGGACATCCAGTCATAGGTGGGGGAATCATTTAAGACGGTCTTGTGCCCCCAATTGTACCACTAGTCATCAATGGGGCCGTATTGGTAACTAACCCACTAGCCATAGGGATGGACGTAGTGACAGGAATGGTAGGTGTAGGGCCTGTAGATGGTATTTTAGGGATAGATGTTGAAGTGGTATTTGGGCTAGTGGTGGACCCACCACCAATGACCCCGCCATAGAAGGGGTTGGAAGTCATGCCAGCCATGGGGCTCGACGATGCTGTGTATGTAGGGTTCTCTGGTTCAGAATCAGATGTGAAGTAAGGGGCATTGGGGTCTGGTGACCGGGCTCTACGCCTGTGGCGAGTGGAGCCAAGTAAGCTGTGCTATGGGGACTGGCCCCGTAGGCACCGAGACTGTCTCGGAGGATCAATGATGATAATGAAAATAAAACTAGTGAGTTGTGGCGAGTGAAAATCTCAGAAATCCTGATGCAGGCGTGTGTGCAAAAAGGAGAGCGTGAAAAAATGTGGCACTCAGGCCAACAACAAACTCAAAACGCTTACTGTAACAGCTGTGCTACAGCAAGTGGAGCAACAAAAAAGTGGTTAGAATCCCAATAAGAAAAAGGCTCCTGAAAAGATAAAATGGTATACTCACTGATCCAGGTGGAGGTAAGAGAGCATGCAAACACCTAACTAAAAGATCTAGAAGCTCACGCAAATCATATCCTCTGCAGGGTGATGAAATCTGCAGTCAGATGATATGAAACAGAGAACTGAGCAGGTGGGGGATATCCCTCTATCGAGAGGGATCTCAGGTAAAATATCCCTAGAGAATGAAAACTAGGCTACCCCATTCATGGCACGTCTAGAAAAAGTGTTCGCCGTGACATCCCTTTGGTTGCTACACCCGAAATATGGAAATGTAACGAGGAAAATGAGTAGGTGTCCTTTGGAACTAGGTGGAGTGCGGCAATCCACGTAGTCCTACGGAACTAGTATCATGACTTACCCTCCTAAGGGAGAGACCTTTTCCAACAAATCGGTGTATAACCGTGCCAACAAATAGTAGGGGATTTTGGTACCCTAATGGACAACTTCTATGTCTCAAGTGTAAGGGACGAATGGGTGTTGTTTGGATGCTTACCCCAACATCCTACCTAACTGCAAAATTTTCTTTGTGTTCCCCAAATGGGGTTAAGTGTTGGTTGAGTTAGGTAAATTTTTTAGCTCACTGAGTTAATGTGAACGAATGTGTGCACGTGTGGTGTTGGTCAATAACTAGAAATGTAAGAGCAGAAATTTAAATGATGAAAGATAAAAATGATGAAATTTTTAATTTGGCATGAAAAAAATTTCAAATTTTTTTTGTAGGGTCCGTACTCCATGAATCCCATATCCCACTGCCCGGTGTCGACACAGTCCTTGTTTCTTAGCAATCATATTGCCTTATTTAGATCTGAATTTGAAATCTCTGCTATGTGCCTACAAGTGGAGAGGTTCTATTCTGTTTTGTTACTTTTTGGGATCAAATTAAGAATTTTTAATCTTGTCATTTTATCATAAAAAGGTCTCTCTGCTTCATTCTCTAATATTTTGCAATGAACCAATGTTTGTGTTGAAGTTTGGCTCTATCATTGTTGACGAGAAGCCTATTTGTCTTCAATGCCGGCCTTATGGCTCGAGACACGGTGACACTATATTTCTGCAAGACTATTTTTGTAAAGTCATTTGACCTTCATTTGCTTATGCTACTTCTGTAAAGGCTCGTGTGTTTTCAATGAGGGCTTTGGCCTGAGATGTAATGTTATTCCTCCTATGCTGAAATTTTTCCTTATGCCCAATAAACTCCTTGCCGGTGCTTTCTATTGAAAGTATATAAAAGCCTATGTTCTTTCCTTCTGTGGCATCACGATTTTATTCCCAGTTGCATTGTATTATCGAGGTTGATGATAATTTGTGGTGATGAAGCTTAGTTTCGTTTTTCCTACCGGAGTATTAATGTCATCAATGACGTTAAAGCCCCTAAGGAAAGCGTTGTTCTTATGCTCACAGGTAAAATTTTCATTGTTATTTATAAGAACGAAGGCAGTGTAGCCATGTCAATTATACATAGGCTCAAATTGAATGTATTTGGTAGTAAGTTCATCCATGATGTGCTATACTATTGAAAACTAAAGCAATTGATGTGGAAAGAATAATAAATACCTTAATGGAAATTGAAACATGGACGTTAATGTAGATTAAATTGTTTGGGCGTACAGTCTTCCAAGGCAACACAAATCAAGGTTCTATGGCTATGATGTCTTAGTGTGTGAGCGATAAGTACAGGGGAGTGTGTATTCCCAGGGCTTCTAACTCAAATTAAGATATCCTTTCTATCAGTATCCTTGAGATAGATCATAATTTTTTAACTAGATTAAGCATATGAATACATTAAAGAAAAATCCTAAAGAGAAAAGACAAAACCTGCAATAGAGTATTAATATACATTCCAAAGCAATATAGCGGCTGTGATTTTTCAAGAAAATTTCCGCTAGCATTAAGTTTTTCTCATTAATATTTCATCCAAATAGTCTATTGTGTTTCATACTATGCATATTGATAGATTAGTCTATTATGAAGTTTCACAAAAATTCAACTGAAAATCTTAAGTTGGTTATAAATAAATAAATAAAATTTTACTTTTCTAACTTAATGTAATCCCAATGCATTGCAATGAAACATTTAGAATCCGAGTAACATTTTTTTGATAATTGACATGTGTGGCATGCATGAATTAACTTATACCTTGAAAACAAAATCCGTACATGTTGCTTGACAAATGGCTCATGCCATCAGACCATGAATTGATATGAATTGATTATTCATTACACAAGACCTTCCAGTAAAGCCTACGACCAATTTGTTGTGTTGGCAGTGCATAGGGATGTTGCGACTCTTTGCATAGGGGGTATCGGGTGATGTCACACTTGTTTATTACCCCAGTACCACGTCTTGCATGCATCCAAATGACGTGGATGATTTTCCCAAAATTAATTTTGACATAAGTCGTAATTGGTGAAATATTAAACAATTATTTAAGGAAAATTCCATGCAATTGATTTGAACTGTAACTCGATTTCCCATCTCTTTTAGTATATAGTATTTTTTTTTTTTTTTTATGGATTTCATGTATGGCTTAGTTATTGGGGAATTGGTAGATTTGATCAAAATACTTGATCGTGGCTGATCGAGTTGAGGCTAAATTTTGAAGTTTGAATAAAAAGTTTACATTGAGATGTAGTGTTCTTGGTTGATTCTTGAATTTCTTTGTCTTTATTTATCTCTATTCTTTAAGAATATGAAGTAGCACAACATGATGGGTTACTCTGCATGCAAGCAGTGACATATACATCTGGTAGTATGCCAACAATTGACGTGCAATATGCTACATAATGTAATAACATAAAATTAAAAAAACTATTTAGACGTTTATCATTCTTATGACTTTTATGACTTGGCAGGGACTATCACCCTCATATAGAATACTCTACCACCCTCCAACTAGGTTGTGCCTTGAATATACCATAGCTAACAACATTGTTGTGGGTTCCTATAGTGGTATTGGCTAAGCGCCAGGGACTAGTTGTTTCATAGCACTTGTCAAAAGTTGCAATGCATCTCACCTTCAAACTTATATTTTGGAGTTATGTTTCAATTATTATTATTGAGATATGACAAAATATACTTTATATTGAATATGAAGAAAATATACGAGTAAGATAACCAAAACTTGAATATATAAAAATTGCATTTAAGCTTTGATACCTAAAAATTAGATCTAGAAAAGTTGAAACAAAATCAAATATAATTTTTTCATTATAGAGAAATTTATAAATCAAAATGATCTTCAGTACTTAACCATAAGGTTAATGAAGCTTTATATATATATATATATATATCAAAGGGAAAATATAGAATTGTTTTCTTCTATTTTGCATGTTTTTAAAGGGAAAAAGAGGGTCGTGACACTCAAATCAATTTCTAAGTATTTTTTGGGATAATTTTCATAAACTAATTGTGGATCAACAATTTTATTGCAAAAATACATACTTTCAAAGAACAAATCCCTCAAATTGGAGTCTCAATGAAGGAGATATTCTATTTTGAAATCTACCTTTTCTTAAAGCTTCAAGATGACGACCAGTGGGTCTTGCAAAGGACATAAATTTTGATAGTGTGATCAAATTACAACTAGACTAATGCCATTAGATAGAAAAATTATTTGGCTTTGATCTAACATACTATATGATATATTTCTAGTCAATATAGAATGTGATATAATCATTATAAATTTTCACTCTCAATACCTTAATGCTCATACTCTCAATGAGGAATATCTAATGATATATGAAGAATAAACAAAAAAATGCAACTTATGTGGAAAAATCCTCTCCGGGTTTTCTTAAAGAGGCTATGGATTATGAAGAGCATATCAAACAATGGTTACTCAAATTAGAAGTATTTCATCCCCCTAAATGAGTTCATATAGTTCAACTCTATATGGAGCACGGAATACAAAAAATATAGGAAGCCTATGAGGCAATCCAAAGGATGGAAATTTTGAGTGATATTGAAGATGAGTATACAAATGACATATATTATAGTGGGAAATGTTTAGAGAATGTTTGTGAGGAGTGGTATATGGACAATTTTAAATTGAAGGAAAACAACCATTTCTAGATTCTATTTAATGAATCAACTCCACCTTATGTAGAAAAACTTTTGCAAGAAGTCAAGAGCTAGTGATGACTACTAGTTTTCAAATTGCCTATGTTAGAGAAAATAACCCTCTAACTAGCCACCTATACCTTGACCTAATGAATCTAGTGGGACAAACCCCATCTAAATTGACCACTTGAGTCAACCTTGAGTTGGATTCCTAGAATTTGGGATGTGTTTCTTGATTTGGGGGCACATTCCCCGATTTGAGGAACTATTCCCTGATTTTAGGTGTGACAAAGCCTGGAATTGGTTGAGGACTAGATGTGCTCCAGTAATCTAGTTCCTAACTGACCCTAACTATCCCTAACAAACCCTAAGCATGCATGCACATATAATCGGTTGCTTGCACATCACTCAGTAAGAACTAGTGATTGGGGAGTCTTGGGTCAGTTAAACCCAATATAGGTGAATGTGTATGGCTAACTAAGGGTATTTGGATCTAGTTAAGTCTGACTAGTTTTCGATCACTACATGATCAATTTGAATAGCCTCCTAACCTAAGTCAAATTTCCTTGCTATATATTGTGTTCACCTCCATTCATTACAATGAATGAAATACATCATTCTTTTTTTCTTACCTGCTTCTAGTTTTTGTGATAATGATTTGTGATATCTCATTTGTTACATGATTAGTTGATTGCTGATCTTATTTTCATAGTATATCTCTTTATTTTATGTTCCTAAATCTATATGCTCAAATCTTACATGGTATCATTGTTGCAGGGGTACTTAAATAGTCAGTGTTCTAGTGATTGTTTTTGTCGGGGATCAATCTTTTGCATGTGAAAGAATGGATTTTGAATCCATCAAAAAGGATTTTACAACCATCAAAGGGCTCATTTGTAGGCATTAGAGATCTCATTTGTAGCCATGGATATCCTATATCCCCATCTCAGTTGCTACATAGTTGGTATGCTAGATCCATTCTTGTTGAAGGTTGCAGCCAGGATTTTGCAGTCATCAAAGAGCTCATTTGTAGCCATCAAAGAGCTCATTTTTATCCATTAGAGAGCTCATTTGTATCCATTGCTCTCTTATCTCCCCAACTCAATTGCTACGTAGTTGGTATGCTAGATCCAGTCTTGTTGAAGGAGGCCCCGGAAGCTTCACAACACATGTTCAACAAGGACATAACCACATACACTGAGAGGATGAAAGAGGCCCCCAAAGCTTCAAAACATATGGCCTATGAGGACATATGCACATCCATGATCCACCACTCAACCGAGGAAGACCCTTTTATAGGCCCATACTTAAGAGGTGATCTACAAATTTCTTCTATTCATTAGATAACTTGTCCCAAATCAAGTCCAAATTGAAGAAGCCATTGGAGAACTTGTCCTAAATCAGGTTCTTGTTGAATAAGACCTCCATAATATCTTCTCATTCTCCGGATCTACATCATTTTCTCCTATAACTCACCAAGTTTTGCACAAAAGAGAGTCAAGGGGTGTCCTCCATTCAAAGTAAGGAGCGGTTAAAAACCACCATTCAAGCACTTCAAAGTGTTTGGATCTCATGAATGGGATCAAATGCACTTCAAAATAAGGAGGAGTTCACAAAGGTTTGCAAGGATATTCACAAATCCCTTCATCAAGAAGCAATTCACCAAGTTGAGAGTTGCTTTGGGAGCGAAGAAATATTTTGAGCAAGCTTCTTAAAGCTTTCTCTTCACATTCTATTTTATGGGGGGGGGTTACTGTGTGGTTTCCCCCCTCTTTCCTAGTTTTCATAGAATACTTTTATGTGTGCATGATTACCTAGTATGGTTTCAAATTGCTCGGACCCATTTTTGTTTTCTATTTTTCACCTAGTTAGGCTTATGGGGGGTTTTAGAGAAAATAACCCTCTACCTAGCCACCTAGACCTTTACCTGACGACACTAGTGGGACAAATACCATCTAAATGGACCACCAGATTTAACCCTAAGTTGGATTCCTAGAATTGGGGGTGCATTCCTTGATTTGAGGTGCATTCCCTGATTTGAGGAATTGTTCCCTGATTTGAGGAGTGACTGGTCCTAGAGTTGGTTGAGGATTAGATGTGCTTCACTAATCTAGGTCCTAAATGACCCTAACTAGCCCTAACAAACCCTAAGTGCCCCAGTTGAGTGATTTTAGGTACTTTCATGCACATACAGTTAGTTTCTTGCACATCACTCAGTCATAACTAGTGATTGGGGAGAATTGGGCTAGTTAAACTCAGTCTACGTGAGTGTGCATGGATAACTAAGGGTATTTGGATCTAGTTAAGATTTACTAGTCTCCAAGCATTCTATGAGAAATTTGAATATCCTTCTGACCTAATTTGAATTTCCTTGCTATATATTATGTTCACCTCTATTCATTACAATGAATGAAATACATCATTCTTTTCTTCTTATCCGCTTCTAGTTTTTGTGTAATGCTCTACGATATCTCATTTGTTACATGATTAGTTGATTGTTGATTTTATTTTCAGAGTATATCTCTTTAACTTATGTTCCTAGATCTATGTGCTCAAATCTTACAGCCTATTCTCTAGTACTAGTGTGCCTTCTAGATCCACATCCAACCTTTTTTAGTTATGTGGACAATTTTTTGGACATGGATAAATCTATATAGATGGATCCACATGATTGTGTTAGGAATCACCATTCTCTGCCAATGATGGATCTTAGATATATTTGGTGGGAAGTCACATGAGTACTTTGACATGTGACACATGTTTATGGATATGCTCCTTGGATTACTTAAGTATGGCAGTTAGTATTTGCACATGGGTCACTGGATACTTCAATATTGTGGTTATCACTCATACATGGGACCCAGGTTTATGTTGGAGCTTCTTGAACTAATTCAACACAGTTGGTTACACTTGTACATGTGATCCTATTTCCCTAACTTACTTCAACATTGTGGTCAACACTCATCATGGGACCTTGGTTTATGGTTATGCCTCCTCTCATCAAGCATTGATGGAAACTCCTTACTAAGGTGGGTGGTGTGTTATGATAACCTTTAGGTGTGTAATGGGGGGGGGGATAAGGGGTGTAATGGCGGGGACTAAGGGATCAGTAGAGTAATACTAGTAGAGGTCAATTAGTTTAAGGTGGACTAGGTTGTTTATGTTTGTTATTATAAAATACGACACACTATGAGAGTTAGTATTGAATAAATGTAACGGATCCTCATTAAACAAGGTCCACTAGATAGTTAGGAGGTTTTTATGGTTAGAATTATCTCGTTAGCTATAAGTAAGGATGTATTCCTCCTTATGAGGGGTGGAATATTGTTGTGTTTGGAGTTTATCTCATAGAGATGTTTCCCAACCTTAAAAGGAAAGTGAACAAAAGTGGATTCATTCCATAAAAGTACCAATTATAAGGTGTTTCCCTACCTTAAGGGTTTTAATATTAATAAAGCATGGAGAGTTTCTAACATCTCTCGTGTGAGTGCACATTTCGATTTGAGGTATTTAAAATTCCATTATATAGCTCATAGTATAAGAGAATTCTTGAATCTAAGAATGGATAACAACAAGTTTCTTCTTACTCATTGAAACTATCTAAAATATCTGGTACTGGAATAAAACATAATTGGTAAATGACTTGAGCTTCTTTACGTGGAGTTAATTTGGAGTGAGTGCATCTAAAAACTTTTCCATTAGGATATTTACCCTACCTAGGTTACAAAGGTAATCATAAAATACTTGATTTAACTTATAACTTAGTTCATTATGGATATGTAGGGTTATATTCTAGATATGTATGATGGTCATGATACAAAAGAAAGAAGAATATTAAACAATCTACGATGTAGATATTGTTTTGGTTTCCATCGTTATAATTTGGACTTGTGATCTTTATTGAAATTGAAGTTTTGGATTTGATGAAATTCTTGTTTTTAATGTAGAAATTGATTTATTTAGGCTCGAATACGCCCGCCACAACCAAATTGTGCAATGTTAATATTTGATATTTCTGAATCCATCAATCCAAAATGATTCCTTCTAGATTACAGGCAAAAAATAACAATTTCACTTATTATTTGGAAATGATGAAAACGAATCATTTTGTCGTGCGTCAAATCACTACACAAATAAATAGTGACAACCAATAAGTTCTAATTTGAAATCTTAAAAATCACATAGAAATATTATTTCTTCCATTTCTCTTATATTTATTTAGTATAATTAATAATTATGATGTTATTTATTGTATCTTGGAATCTTATAATAATGTCAAATCAAGTTCGGTTTTAAAAATTGGTATAAAAAGTGTCTTTATGTTTACATAACCCTAATTCTTTCCATAAAATTTTAAAATTTAATTGTAAATTGATTTTATTTTATTTGATTAAGCAATCCTTTAAATTGCATTGAATAAAAAGTAATGATTTAGCAATTAATCCCTTTGGAATAGATGTATATTCTTTCATACTCTCAATCTTTATTGATCTCTTATAATAATCACATCTTGATGTTTGCAAGGATTAATATATATGTTTGCAAGGATTAATATATATGGTAATTGATTAAGTATGTATATGATTGATTTTTTAAATTTAATTGTAATATCATATTATCACAAGTCAAACTTTAATTAAATTTAATAAATAGAATGAAGGTATGAGAGTTGCAATTTATTGAGGGCAAATTATTAATTTTATAAAAAAAAAATTGTGATAAATAGGAATTTGTTATAGGTTGAGTCAAATGATATCTAATTCATTTGAATAATATTTTAGAGTAAATTATTAATTTAATAATAACAAAAAATGTGATAAATAAAAATATGTTACTAGTTATGAATAATTAATTAGTCAAAATTTGAATATCAATAATATGCTTTTTTTCATTAAAAAAATGAATAATTAATTAATCAAAATAATATCCAATTTATTAAAAATATTATATTAATGTCTTAAAAATGATGAATTATTTTATCTTATAACATTTAAAAAAAAATTTCGATACCCCATTTCATTACGAGATTTCCTTTAACATCTAACACATACATCGATTTATTCACATCTAACACATACATCGATAATGAATAAATCTATAAAATCAAAATCTTGAAAATTCACGAATCTTTGTTCCACTCAATTATAAACTTAACAACCAACTTTTAAAGTCGTAACATAATCAGATACAAACATTAGCATATCAGATTTTCTATTAAAACATAATTTTAACTATTAATATCGTTTAAAATGGTATAAATAATAAATAATGTTAACTAAAAATTAAATTGACTCCCTTTCTATATATTATTATTATTATATAAAGTCACACATAAAGAAAAAAGTTATATTCTTAATGTTTATTAAGTGCAGTGCATTATTTTGGTCGACAATGTTAGACTACAATATTTATTATTATTTTAGGGTGTCTTGGTTCTAAGGATGACCTAGTTGATCGACAGATCCATTTATACAGTTGATAAGTCCAGATTCCTTGATTATCAAGTTTGATTTTTATTGATGCATTTTGTATAGTTTTTATTTTATGGATGATAAAATAGATAAATGCATCCCAATAATTACATATATGTATAATGTGTGGGTTCAATTATGTTATGAATTTTATATTGTTACTTATGCTTTATCGAGTATGATGAGAATAGCCACAAAAGAACATAGATGTTGAAACACGCCAGATTGCATAGACTCTAGATTGAGTTAATATATAATGATTTGTTACATGTGTTGATTATGGTGATTATTTTGTTGGGATGTTTGATATGTTGGTTTTAATATGTGTAGAGACAAGAAACATGCTTTCCAATTAATATACACATGGTTGATGAGGAGGTTGTATGAGATATGCACATGGTATAGATTGAGTTAATATATAATGATTTGTTATATGTGTTGATTATGGTGATTATTTTGTTGGGATGTTTGATATGTTGGTTTTAATATGTGTAGAGACAAGAAACATGCTTTCCAATTAACTTACACATGGGTGATGAGAAGGTTGTATGAGATATGCACATGGTACAATAGGGAGAGGAAAAGTAGTGCTCTTGTTTTTTCCTAATGTCACTTCCTTCTGTGTAGTGAGTTGAAAAGTATGAACTACTTTTACTTAGAGGTTGCATATTGTTGTGGAGGTAGAATGCATATTCAGTCACTCATGAGAAAATATTGAGGGGTGAATAATAAGGTGTTGTCATTGCACCGAGAGGAGTGAGGCACTCTATAGGCCAGTATGGGGGAGATGTTGTCACATAATGTAACGTAACGTAACATAACACTACAAAAAATAAAAATTAATTAAAAAAATTCATGTGAGTTCATAAAATAAAATTATGAGAAATAATTAAAAATATTCATGTCAACTCATAAAATAAAAAATGATGAAAAGTAATTAAAAAAAATCCATGTCGGCTCATAAATAAAAATTTATGAAAAGTAATTAAAAAAAGCCATGTCTGTCTATAAATTATAAAATTAAAACTTAAACTCGAATCTATCAAGCAAGAGAGGAATCAACTTTCTCGAGTTTAATATTAAAAAAAAATTACACCTCAAGATATTGGATCCCTCTCGATGCTTGATAGATCCAAGTTTAAAATGAACCTATGATGATTATTCCTCAATGAAAATTAGTCACTCAATAAAATAGAAAATACCATTCTACATTAAAAAACAAATACTTGAAGGGTGTGAAGAAACATGACACCCTTAGTATTAAACATAATTATTGAGTATATTTGATAAACATATATAGGCATATACAAATTGTTTACTATCCAGAAGAGATAAAAGAAAATAATATGCAGGGTTTATTATTATAAAATTGAATACATAATTTATGTTTAAGAGTATTATTTCTTATTTATAAAATAAGAAATAAGAGTAAAATTAGAAGTTGTGTGATCAAGAAGAAAATGATTTTTAAACACAAAGAAATAATTCACTCAAGTTCACCCACATTACAAGGAGAAGAAAATGGACTCTATGAAACATCTAGGAGTGAAATAGGAAAAATGATTGGAAGTGGGAAAGTGAAATAGAAGAAAAATGATTTTTATTCAAATAAAAATAATGAATTATGTGTACTCATTAAGAGAGGAAATAAGAAAAAGAGAACATTTAGGAGTAAAAATAACTAAGGTAGTTGCATGTGATTAATAATACTTATTCTGAAATATAAAAGGGAATTACTTTTGTATTTAGTGACACATGGATGGGTGGATAATATAGTAATTAGTAAATTTGTATTGTGCATGCATTAGGCAAGTGGTTGTTAGGCTAAATTAATGTCTTATTTATTTAACACTAGTCATCTTATTATCATCCGGAGTTCGTAAACCTTGATTTGCAATGCAATACATGCCAGTAAACAATCTAAGTGCAAACTACTGCTAATGAGCCTAGTATGACGATTTTGATAATAAACCTATTATGACGATTTGTGCATGAAATGTATGAACTGATGCCTAGAAATTAAAATTGAGGTCGAATACAGAAATGAGTACTAGAACTGCTATATGAAACTTCTTAACAACAAACTATTCTATAAAAGCTTTTAAACTAGAATGAAAGGAATAATTAATCTAATTTAAGATAGATTCTACTTAATAAAGGAAATACAACACTTAATGAATGTAACACACCTCAGTTCTAGTCAAGTGAAGGTCGTAAATTTCTTTTTTGTTTTTTGTTTTTTTGTTTTTAAAACAAAGTCAATATTAAGACATACCTCCCATTCTAAGTTTATCTCACTGACTCAACTCTAAATAATCTTATTGATTGCATGTATTGATTTCATTATTAATATACATTGAATGTTCAACTATCACTCCTACATCATTATACCAATTCAAATCTAAATAAATAATTGAATTAATAATCATAAATTAATGGTATATACTCAAATATATGTATAACCTTTAATTTACCTTTTTAACCATTCTAATAATTGAGTTCTCATATAAGAGTTAAACTAGACATATTCGTCATGGCTATATTGTTGAATGATATTCTTCATGCACTTTAATACATTCTTATTCACGATACATATTCATTGAGATCCTACATGAGAATTGAACTATATATATTCTTAAATGACTATAATATTGAATAATATTTTTCATGGACTTAAATTCATTCATATTTCAAAAATTAAATATGTTCTTTTATTTGATTTTCTAAATTTTTATATGCGACTTTTAACATATATGCATAACTGTTTAATTGTAAAAATGTGAACATTTCCTTTACTCTCGTTGTCTAGGTACCTCTTCTATGGGCCCTTCCGACAACTTCCTTTTCCTCGTGTGGGGAGTACAATGTAGCGATTAGGAATCGTTACTGTGATATTCCGACTACAATTCCATGGAGACTAATGGCGAATGAGGAATAATATCTTCCTTATTGCACGCCCCTCAACACATCATGCGTGACCAAATTATTGTGGCCTCTCTCGTACGACACACGCTTCCCCGGGTGAGCTGAGACGGCTTCCGACCAGTGTGTGGAGTGCTATTTCAGGGTCGACCTTCCGTCGTCATACCCCTATGTATATTTCTCGTTCTTACGAACCCTTTTATTCCATTGAGAGTCATTCGGTAATTCATTTTACCTACTACTGCACACACTCAAAGCCCACATTAGTAGCGCTGCAACATAAAAATCATATCATCATGCATCTTTATCTTCATTCAATTATATCTAATTCAATATCATGCATTCACATTTATGGAATGAAAGGCATCATTCATTGCATTTATGTATAACATGATCATAATTTCTCAGTCAGTCGAGCATATTCATCATTCATTTATCATTCAACAATTTCCATTCAATAATAATTAAAGCATAGTCTATTGTTCTTGTTTTATTTAACTGGGTCACTTCAATATCATTGCCCTCAATAGTTTAATCAATCAAAGTACTAAGGTGGGTGTTACATACACCCCCTCTTATTACAACTTCATCCCGAAGTTCAAAAAAAATAAGAAGAGTTCTGACACATTTCAGTTGCGTCTTCCTAGGTTGCAGAAATAGGGATATAACTGTCCCACTGAACTTTAACTCGGTCAATCACACAGTTCCTAAGCTGTTATGTTTGGTGGTCCAATATGAAGATCGATTCGGCTGTCACGACCCCTTCATCCAATATTTGTAAATTTCTCATGTCAATAATATGTGAAGGATCATAAACATAATGCCTAAGTACTGAAACATGAAAACCATCGTGCATCCTATCTAGAGATGATGGTAGCGCGAGACGGTAGGAAACCGGTCCTATTCGTTCTAAAACTTCGAAGGGTCCCACAAATCTAGAAGACAATTTGGTCCCTTTCCCAAACTTAATAGTGCTCTTCTGAGGTTTCACCCGCAAAAGTAATCGGTCCCCAATCTCATATTCTCTATCGAGTCTATGCACATCGACATAACTCTTCTACCGATCCTATGCCTCTTCCAGTCGAGAAAAAATATCTACCATCTGATCTTCCATCTCCTGAACTACCTCGGGTCCTAGTAAGGTTATATCTTCTAGCCTGTCCCAACTTAAGGGTGTCCCGCATGGTCATCCATATAAAAAATCAAAGGGCACCATCTGTATTGAACTCTGGTAACTGTTGTTATAAGCAAAATCTACTAAAGGTAGAAACTCCTCCCACTGAGTCTGCTGATCCATCACATACATCTGTAGCATGTTGTCTAGTACCTGGTTCACTCTCTCAGTCTGTCTATCTATCTTAGGGTGGTATGCAGTGCTAAAGTTGAGTCATGTTTCCATAGCCTCTTGGAAGCTTGTCCAAAATATTCTCGTGAATATTGATCCTCGATCAGATATTATCTTCTTTGATACCCCATGTAGTCGTACTATCTCGTCAATGAAAATTCTATAAATTTTTCGACGCCTGATAAGTATTTTTAATGGGAATAAAATGCGCTATTTTAAGAGTGTCAGCCAACAAAAAAATAATGTCATGCCTTTTGCGGGTCAATGGTAATCCCACAATAAATTCCATGGATATAACTTCCCATTTCGACTCAGGAATGGAATGAGGTTGAATTAATCCTGCGGGATGTCTATGCTCTGCTTTAACTAACTGACACTCCTTGTATCTGGCGAAAAATTTTACTACATCCTTCATCTCGTGCCAAAAAAATAAGGGCTATAAATCTACATACATATTCTTCACTCCCGAATGCGCTCTATACACTGCTCAGTGAGCTTCTGCCAGGATCAAGTTCCTGAGCTCATCGTTCATTGGCACATAAATACGGTTGTTGTACCTCAACAATCTGTACTTTTCTAGTGAGTAACCATCATAATTGGGTAATTTCATTTGTTATTTATCTAACTCCTCCTTCACTTCATTGTACCAGATGTCCCCCTTTTGTATCCCAAGTATCTTCTCCCTCAAATTGGTCTTCATCGGAATCACCGAAAAGATGCGGGGTCTACGACTAATCACATCTGCTACTTTATTCAGGGTCCCTTTCACATAGGAAATGTTGAAATCATACTCACTCAACTGCTTAGACCATATCCTCTTTCTGGAATTCAAATCACTCTAGGAAACGATGTACGGTAACCCATGATGGTCTGTCTTAAGTTCAAAATTTCTTTCGACCAGATAATGTCACCATAAGAGTAACACATGCATTACAACAGTCAATTCCATGTCATGCGTTGCGTATTTTTCCTCATGTGGTCTAAGTCCTTGGGAGGTGTAAGAATTCACTCTGCCTTCTTACATTAACACACATCCAATCCATTCCTTCGATGCATCAATGCATACTAGGAAATCTTGCTCCATATCCGACACTCTTAGGATCGGTGTCGTCATTAGTAATTCCTTCAATTTCTCAAATGCCTTGGCACATTTTTCTGTCCATATAAAAGGTCGTTCTTTCTTCTATAACTCTGTAATGGGTCCCACAATCATTGAGAATCCTTCCACGAATATTCTATAATATCCCACAAGTCCCATGAAAATCCTCACTTCATGCACATTCGTAGGTGCCGACCATTCCCAAATAGCCTCTATCTTTGCTAGGTCCATGACTATTCTGTCTCCAAAAATAATGTGTCCCAAGTAGTGTATTTCCTTTTGAAAGAAAGAACATTTCGAAAAATTTCCATATAGTTGGTTCTCTCAGAGACATTGCAATACCAACCTGATATGTTCTTCATGCTCTTCTGGTGCCCTTGAATAGATTAGGATGTCGTCAAGAAACACTTGTACGAATTTATCTAGGTACTGGCGGAATAGGCCATTCATCAAGTTCATAAACATTCTAGGTGCATTGGTTAGTCCAAAGGTTACAACTACAAACTCGTAGTGTCCA
Source organism: Larix kaempferi (assembly GCA_027924585.1). Classification (NCBI taxonomy): domain Eukaryota; kingdom Viridiplantae; phylum Streptophyta; class Pinopsida; order Pinales; family Pinaceae; genus Larix; species Larix kaempferi. The sequence continues at coordinate 29,694,021 of BSBM01001102.1, read as the reverse complement.
AATCGTGTCTTAAATCCGGTCTTCGGAATATCCACCTCTTTGATCTGCAACTGATGCTATCCCGATCACAAATAAATCTTTAGGAATATCGTTGCGCCTTTCATCTGATCGAATAGGTCATCCATCCTAGGTAGAGGGTACTAATTTCTCACAATATCCTTGTTCAACAGGTGGTAGTCAATGCAGATTCGCCATGATCCATCCTTCTTCTTGACAAAAATTACTAGCACTCCCCATGGGGAAATGCTTGGTCTAATCAATCCCAGGTCCAAGAGATCTCGTAGTTGTATCTGTAGTTCTTTCAATTTGGGTACATACATTCTATATGGAGCTCTTGCGATAGGTTTGCTTCCCGGTTTTAGTTCAATGGTGAAGTCTAGCTCCCTCTGTGGTGGATGTCCAAGAAAACATTCTGGGAATACGTCCATATATTCCGCAAACAAAGGGTGATTGACTATGTTATCTTTGTCCTCATCTTTGTTCATTTCAATCACGGTATATAGTTGACATCCCTTCCTCAATATTTTCTTCAGTTGTAACACGAAAATCATTCACAGGGATACTTTATTCTTCTTCCCCAAGAGGATTTTCTTATGACCTTCATCGTCATAGAAAATAAACTCCTTGATTCAGAAATCTACTATTGCGGCATGGGCTTCTATCCTATCCATTCCTAGGATTAATTCATAGGTCCCCAGGGCGGTTGCATATAAATATGTTATAGTGCGACATACTCCTAAGTCTACCTCGCAATATTCTAGCTTTATCCCTACGCTCTAGGTATTTCCGGATGCCATTTCGACTAAGTCAAAATAATCTTGAGCACTTGCCATCATCTTACTCCTCTCTAATGAAGAATGAGAAATAAATATTTTAGTGGCACCATGATCTATGAGTAAATAAAATTTCATACCATTAATTATACTTGTCATCTCTAGTACAATAGACTAATGTTTGGCCTAGCAGTTATTAACTGCTGCATGGATGCAATGCTCTCATACCAGATCTGCTGCAGTAGTATGAGGTTTTCTCTGTCACTATCTCTGATCATCTTTCTATTGAGGGAAATCACTTTGGTAGTTCGGGCCTCCACACTTCCAACACCCCTCTCTAGGTATTTTCTTCGTTCTTCCCGCCTGTATGTTGGTGCGAGGTCCAAACTAGGTCGACTTTCCAAATGGTCTTGTATTGTCCTTTTTCAAAGGTGGCTTGTACGACATTCTTGTATCCTTATAGGATTTCTCATGGATAGGTCCCCTAATATTATTTCTCTACCCAAAGTACATCCTTGTTTTATTTTAAGGTGGTCCACCCCTATTTCCGCTTGGAAAGTTCTGCTTGGATGAGCCCCCGCTCATCAAATCCTCTTCAGCAATTAAGGATTTCGGTACTGCGTCATGCAAGGTATGCAACATAAGGATGCGGACCTTGTCCCGGATGTTGTGGTTAATCCCATATACATACTTTTTTACCTTTAGTTTCTCTATCACGACGTGGGGTGTGTACCTCAGGAGCTCCATGCACCTAATCTCGTTCTCTTGTGCTGCCTTCCTGCTTGTTGGAGGGCATTGATTTCGTCGAGTTTCTCTCAGTGAATTCTTCCAATAGGCAACGCTTGTGGAACTGTTCCTCGAATAGATCCCAAGGCACTTCGCTGATATCAATTCCCAACTGTGGTCGTATATTTTTCCACCATAATAGTGTTTTCCCCTTCAGTTGAAGGATAGCCATATGTACCTTCATATTTGAGGTGTACTCTTTCAAGGTGAAACACATTGTCATATTCTCCAACCAAGCCTCTATTGTGATTCCTTTAGTGGAACCCAAAAACTCTCTAAATCTTAATTTTTCAAGTTCTCGGTGCATGCTTTCCGGTGGTGGATTCTGAGGTTCATTTGTAGGAAGTAGATTCTGATCCTTGTCGTGGTCAAATCGGTTCATCAGTGCTTCTGACATCCTCTGGAAGTTCCTCATCAAAGTCATAAGCTCGCCGACGGGTAGGTTAATAGTCTCCTTAGTTCTTAGTGGTGTGGCTAAAGGAGTTGATGGGGGTGGTGGATGAGCCACTCTCCCTCGTCCTCTCCTAGCCTACCTCTACGTCCCCTTCGGTCCATGATCAGTCTGTCCAGTCATGGCAATAAAATTTTAGTTAGTTCATTAATCTTAATTAAAATTCAAAAATTCAAAAGCAGTTTAATCTTTGCGGAAAGTAATTGGTTATATCTAGGTTCGATGTGGCTCTGATACCAAAATGCAATGCACCTCAATTCTAGTTAAGTGAGGGTCGTAATTTTTTTTTTGTTTTAAAAAAAAAAATCACTATTACGACATACTTCCCATTCTTAGTTTATCTCACTAACTCAACTCTAAGACCTCAAAGTACTTTAAAGAATATATTGAAACATAAAGAATATATTTTTTCTAAGTACTTTAAGGTACTTTAGTACATTTATATTATATTCAAAAGTAATCTAAGGGTACTCTTTTCATTATGAGTACTTTACTTACAACATTGATATAGTTAACTATGGGTTTTCATTCACTATTTAGAATTTGACAACTAAGCATCTTTAACTCAACCAATGCCACTGTAATGCCCCTAGAATGACTGTGGACTTTAAGGGCACCTATCAAGTGACCTGACTGAATATACTTCAATAAAGTGGCCCTTCGAGTTAGGATGCGTCTTAATAATTGAGAATCACCTGATGATGTGCATGACGACAATCGATAAATGAATTAATGAACTAAATGACATGTGTGTTAGCTCTATGACCCAAAAGCTCGAGGTGGCCATGCGATTGAAAGAAAGAGCCTATGGTTGGGTGGCGAAGCTAACAGTTTCTTCACCTATGGTTAAATGAGCTTTGGATGGAGGGACACAACGAGGAAGCATACGATAAGGGAAAGCGGGATCAATCGACGGATGGCAGGTATAAGGTTCCATTTTTATTTGCTTAAGGTAAATTTATATTATGTGTAATGTTGTTTTCTACCATTGATATGTCAGTATCAGTATTATATTATTTAGATGTGTTTCAGTTTATTATTTAGGGACGACCCCACAAACGGGGGTCCCTACATTTGGTATCAAAGTCGGTCGAGTCTTGAGGGCACCGGACTCGAATTTTAAGATTTGAAAAGGTAGATAAATTCTGGTTAAATTCTGGTTAAATTCTGGTTATATTTTATAGACAATAATTTATGAAGAGTCTAAATGGTAGATGATATCAAAATTCTGGTTATATTTTATATAGCCGATGATTCTTTTAAACATATGTTCGTTAACTACCATTCTCGTGTATTCCATATTCAGATGATTTTAACGTGTAAGGTACTCATTGATGAGGAATGCGCATGAGTGGTGTAAACATGAAACACTGTTGAGATAGTTATTTTACCCAACTAGTGGAAATGTGTCAAACGATAATGAGAAATTTAGTACCTTATATGATGGAAGTGAACTCTAAATTTCCCACTATTTTCGTATCGACCTCTTCTTAAAATTGAATAGTTTATGCTTAGGCTTAAGAGATACAATTGTTCTTGCTAATGGAAGGAAGAGTGTGATGATCATATGTTGAACCATAGATGTAGTTATGAATACTTTGTTTAGGAATATGAACAAGTATATAAACTATATGTTCTCAAGTGTAAATTATACATTTTCCATATTTAATAGCAATCACTTAATAGAAACTATATGAACTGCTTGTTTATTAATATTTGTAATCGTCATTAGACTATATATATACGTTGATCATTTGTTAGTGGTAAGTGAATTATAGCATGATATGAATTGCTTAGTTATTTAAATTTTAATCATCATTAGGATATATACATGTTGACCATATGTTAGTAGTAAGTGATTTATAACATTATATGAATTGCTTGCTTTATTTATACTTAATTGTCATTAAAATTTGATCTTGGATTATATGTGTAATCTTTAATAATCTATTGATGGAAATGAACTATGTTCTTAAATATAGCAACTTTGTGTAATAAAACTTAAGATCTAACATAGCTACTTCAACGTCAGTGTTAATCAGGGAGACATAGTTTAGCATTGACAAGCTAAAAAAAAAAAACTCATACAAATCCATGATTTTATTGGAAGGGAAAGTCCACCTCAGGGGGGAAATGAAGATGATTTTGGTAACACAAGTATGGAGATGATTAGCATAATAAACTGAACTCAATGAAGCTAACCTCAGGACATGGTCAAACCTTGACAAAATAGGACTAGTCAAGATAGAACTCGATGATGATGAGAAAACAAACATAGTACAACTTGATGAGTCTGTCGAAGTAGTCATATGACAACGAAAATGATGAAATGAGGTAAGGATGTGATAAGCTCATCGATTTGGACATGATATTACTAATGGAAGGACTAAGAGTTAAACTTCAGTGTGTTTGACTAAATCACTAAATTTTGACAACTCAAATCCTATCAAATTGAGAACCAACATGTCAAAACATTTAGGGGTTTTGGGAAGTAGTCTTATGGAATTTGTTTTTTGGACTATTTGAGGGTCTCACCTGATTTGTTAAAACTGTGATTATATCTTACCAAATATTTTATGATGTTTACCTTCTCGTCTTGAAGGGAGGATAACCAAATAGATTTGAATCCTTGCTTGGATTTGTTATGTTTGATAAAATATTGGGTGGACATTGATGCAATGCAGCTTATTGATAATTTGGACATTGTAGACCCTCGTGAATGAATAAGAGATATAGGAAATCTAGTTGGGATTTACAATTATTGAATTTATAATCGGATTGATATTATACGAAATTACGACTGAGTTCATGAGAATGTATTGGAACCATGTTGGATGAAAAAGAAAACTTACGATTAGAACCACTAGTGCTTAGGGCCTTGATCGTTGGAGAAAAATAGAAGAGAATGAAAAGATGATGGGAATAGGAAATTAAAATTTAAGCTTAGCGTTAGAAGTACGAGAACAAAATTTAAATTCGGGACGAAGTTCTATACAAGAGGGGGTGTATGTAATGCCACTAGAATGACTCTGGACTTTAAGGGCACCTGTTGAGTGACCTGACTGAACATACTTCAATAAAGTGGCCCTTCGAGTTAGGATGTGTCTTAATAATTGAGAATTACCTGATGATGTGCATGATGACAATCGATAAATGAATTAATGAACTAAATGACATGTGTCTGAGCTCTACGACCCAAAAACTCGGGGGTGGCGAAGCTAATGGTTGCTTCGCCTATGGTTAAATGAGATTCAGATGGAGGGACACAACGAGGAAGCAGGCGACAAGGGAAAGCGGGATCAATCGATAGATGGTAGGTATAAGGTTCCATTTTTATTTGCTTAAGGTAAATTTATATTATCTGTAATGTTGTTTTCTACCATTGATATGTTAGTATCAGTATTATATTATTTAGATGTGTTTCAGTTTATTATTTAGGGATGACCCCACAAACAAGGGTCCCTACAACCACCTCAACTATTATAGATGATTTCATCCTCTAGAATGTGATTGGTTATTTAAAAGTTGATTTGGATAGTACATATTTTGTTTTGAGGTCCATTTTTTACCTCAAAATTCTCCTAATGGATTGCATGTATTGATTTCATTGTTAATATACATTGAATGTTCAACTATCACTCCTACATCATTATACCAATTCAAATCTAAATAAATAATTGAATTAATAATCATAAATTAATGGTATATACTCAAATATATGTATAACCTTTAATTTACCTTTTTAACAATTCTAATCATTGAGTTCTCATACAATAGCTAAACTAGACATATTCGTCATGGCTATATTGTTGGATGATATTCTGTTGAATATTGTAACTTCTAAGAATATTATATTTGTATATTATTTATTCCGGAGATGTTCCATACCTCCGATGTGATTATACTATGAATCCAGAGATGTTTATTCCTCCGAATTGGTTGTGGTAACTAGGGTTATTAGACCCACCATGTGGGGGTCGGCCCAGTCAGTTATAATAGGGTATTTAACCTAATGGTTAAATACAAGCCTACATGTACTTGTGTAAAATACATGTCAGTGTAGTGTATAAATAGAGGAGGTATGTTCCTCATTTGACACACTCACTCACTTGAGGATAGCGCATTTTGTGGAGGAGAGGTCTTCTATTGTGGAGGAGGAGATCATGTCTCAGGGTTTCATCTTTGTATATTGCTGGTCATCTATATTGAGGAAGCTTTACTGGGTTTTCTACCCCATGAGGGTTTCCCAGGATAAATCTGTGTCTCTTGTGTTTATGCTATGCTTATTGTTTCTTCAGTGATCCTATATATGCTATTATTGTGAAATGGAATGTAATGCTGCTATTTTCTGTCTTAGCATATTAAATCTTAACATGGTATCAGAGCTAACCTGAAGGAAGGCAATGTATGGCACTTACGACACTCGCTTCTCTTGCGACAATTTGAAGGTTAGGGTTTTATATAGCAAAAACCAGTCATCGTGGAACTTTCGCTATAAATCCATTTATGCAAAGTTTCAGGCTCTGAAAAGTTTACAAGTCGTAGATAACATCCCCAGGTACCTTGTGTCCAAAGGGAACCCTCAGATTCGTTGTACTTTATGAGTTATGATCAGTACAAGTTAGGGTTTCTGCCTCTTCCAGATCTCAGTCAAAATCAGGTGACCTTGGAAAAAAGGTCATAACTTGGGCTAGGAAGCTCCAAATGAAATTTCATAAAAAATGACAGGTAGTACACAGACTGTACTATCTCAGTAAACTTTTTCAGAGGCCGAAGGTGAACCAGTGACACGTGGAACGCCGTACAAGTTCACTCTCCTGTTTTATCCCATAAACAGGTCACGTTGCGACACTTGGCATAACTCTCTCTCAGAGAGTCCAATTGAGGTCAGACCTGTCAAAATGGAAAGATAACAGGGCGAGATATCTCAAGAAAATTTTTCAGAGGCTGAAGGTGAAACAGTGACATGTGGCACGCCGTACAAGTTCGCTCTCCTGTTTTATCCCATAAACAGGTCACGTTGCGACACTTGGCATAACTCTCTCTCAGAAAATCCAATTGAGGCCAGACCTGTCAGGATGGAAAGATGACAGGTCAAGCTACTGCAGAAAAGGTTTTCAGACCCTGTGGAGCAGAAATTTCAGAGTTATAGCAGAAACAATCAGGTGCATATTTCTGTCAAAACAGAATTATTTTTGGAGCACCTTTATTCATGGCTTTCGGAATTTAGGGTTTCGGAGAAAGTTAGAATTTTTGGAATCGAAGTCCACGGTTGGAAGCTCCTCAGAAAAATAAGAGTTTAGAGCCTTAGATCAAACCTTTTGATTGGACAAAAGGGTGGGATTCATCAAACCCTAGTTCGGGTTCTTGTCCAGAAGATTCAAAAGTTTCGAAGGCAATTTTGAGGGGTCAAATTTTGGAGATTTCAAAATTGAAGAATGCTAGGTTGATCAGCTCAGCAAGACACATTCTTCCATCCATTCAGAAGTGTGAAAGCCAAAGATTGAATTTTTAGGGTTTCTCTAGCAAACCCTAATCAAGCTCCAGATCAAGTTTCAGGGGGAGTTGAGGCTAAGGCCTTACATAAGAAGACTACAAAAAGTCTCGATAGGTATGACTTAAGGAGGTTCAGGTATGCCTTGAAATTTGATTCTTGATTAAGTTCATAATGTGTTTGTCTTCATGTTATTTATTAGTACAATCTTGATTAATGTTATTAATTGTCTTATCACCCTAGTAACAATATGAATGCATGTGAATGATCGAAGACATTCATTGATTAGGGCTATATGATTGTACTTATGCATTATGGTGTTGTGTGAGGTTGATGTTGTCTGCTAACAAGACACAGGTACATCACAAAAGACAAATCAAGTTCCATGTCCATGACAACATGAAGACAAAGACTCACGAGGTATGTATGACTTTGTTATATCATGTTTAACCTACGAGACATGCAGGTTCTAGCTCAGGATCTCTAAATCATTGAAGAGATTGTTTAGGTATGTTGTACATAACTAAGCAGGTATACTAATCCAGGTATGTTTTCCTGTGTCATGTTAGAATCTTACCTTGTGTAAGTATACTTGGTATGATTGGTTAGTAATCAAGGGTTTATGCATATTATGTCTCTTATATTGGTTGATGATTTAACTAACTAGATCAAACAAGAATATGCATGAGTAAAAGAAGACTTCCTTGAAACCCTGAATACTAATGATCATGACTGTACATATTCAAGATTATTTAGAATTAGAATGTTTTGATAATATTGAGAATATACTAATGAATGTATGTTTGTGTATGAAATCATGAGGATGACTCTAGTGTACACTTGAGCATGCACAGTGGTACAGAATGAATAGAAGTTCAGAAGACATACAGAAGATCAAGCGGGAGGCAACCACACAAACATAAAAGATAAGTATTTGGGTTGTTATTAGAAATAGTAAATGATATTGCTTGTATGCATATTTGTATTCCTAGAATATATCATGCTAGGTATAAACATTCATAAAGCATTAAACAGTATACTACTAATATACATATCATTGGTAAATTGGACAAACATTCCATTATTGCTTGTCTAGAATGAAACCTCTTTGCTGACATGCTGAGAGCTGTGCACACTCTCGATAGTATGTTCTAGTAGAGATGGAAGGCATCTAGATAGCCACTGTATGCATACAGGATATGGGAAAGTGTTGTGCCAAAGTATTGGTCAAAATAGTTGCATAACTATGTAAATGATATCTGTATGCATAATAGGTTATCATGTCAATATGATTTGATGATTATGAAGTATTACTAATCATGTACTTAATTTTGAATTGTAGGAAAGATCATGATGAATGACGAACTCTGAACAAGCGATGGATGTTCAACAAAAAATTTACAAATCAAACACACTATAGAAAGCTTGTGGTTAAGAGATTCTCTTAGAAAGAGGAAGAGAATCATGATGAGATGTTTTGCTCCAAGGGACTAGATAAGACCATTCTCTTAATAATGTAATCAGGTTTTGTATGGGTTCCCAGGATCGGTAGTCAATTGATGAGCTTAATGATCATCATGAGTGATGTGAATCTCAACCTTTGCTACAAGGTTGAATGTGGGTTCTATACACATATGACATGGATGCAAGAAGGAACTCACCATAGAGTTCGAATGATTTTGAGGCTCATTTTAGTAGACCCAGATAGATATGCAGAAGATCACTCAATGCTGAGTGTGAATAATGGACATTTGACAGTTTCATGACAAAGCTTGGGCTTTACCAGAAGTAAAGTTGTTCCTAACCTTTACCTTAAGGTTGTGGATGATGAACCCATCATACCATTATTGTATGACGATGATCTCTTTTTGACAAGGAATGAGAAACAGGTCATGAAAATGGCTGCAGAAATGAAAATGAAAGATCTCGGATTAATGCACTACTTCTTAGGTCTAGAAGTATGGCAAGATCCAAAAGGAATCTTTTAAATCAAGGTAAGTATGCTATGAAGTTTCTAAAAAGATTTGATATGTTGGAGTATAAAGCCATGGCCACTCCCATGGACTCCAACTTGAAGTTGTTAGTTAATGACTCATCGTATTCAGTGGACCTAACCCTACATAGACAAATCATTGGGTCATTGATGTATTTAACAAATACTAGGCCAGATATATGCTTTGCTGTAAATACCCTAAGTCAGTATCTAGTAGAACCTAGAAAGGTGCACTTAATAGCTACAAAGCATGTAGTGAGGTACCTAAAAGGTACATTAGATTTTTGGTCTATATTATCTTGGAGGTCATTAACTCCGTTTACATGGTTACTCAGATTCTGATTGGGCAGGAAGTGCCTCAGACAGAAAGAGTACATCAGGTGGATGTTATAGTCTTGAATCTGCCATGATCTCATGGTTCAGCAAGGAACAATCTAGTGTGGCTCTCAGTACTGCTGAAGCAGAATATATATATAGCTGTCTGCTCTGCCAGCTGTGAAGCAGTATGGCTTCAGAAGCGTTTATATGGAGTGTTTGACTTAGAAATGAATTCCACTATGATTATGTGTGACATTCAAAACTGCATCAAGATAGAAAATCTTGTATTCCACGATAAGTAAAAAAAAAAAACACATAGAGATCCGATACTTCTATATACGAGATATGGTGCAGAGAGGAGCTATCAAGCTCGAGTATATAAGCACTGAGGATCAGATTGCTGATATCTTTACTAAACCTCTGTCTCGAGTAAAGTTTGAATACTTCCGAGACAAGCTTGGTATAGTCCAGAAGGACCCTCCTCGAAAGGGGGAGTAGCATAGTATCTGATAACAAGTCTGTCTCATCAATGATGAGGTTACCTTTTTACTGCACCTAGTTACTTAGAATTATTTAGATTTAGGAATCTTATATTTTTTCTTTTGATGATAGATGTATACATGCTTTTGATGATAGATGTATACATGCTTTTGATGTTAGATATACATGCTTTTGATGATAGATGTTATGCATGTTTTGATGATGAGGATACATGTTTTGTTATACATGTTTTGATGATGAGGATACATGTTTTGTTATACATGTTTTGATGATGAGGTTACATGATGCCTTGATGTATTGATACGTGTTTGTACTTGTATGGATGAAGATACTTGTACCCATAGTGATGTGGGGATTGGATCATCCCTGGACTTCAGTCCTAAAGAGAGCCGTAGACGTATGTCATCGAGAATGAAGTCCTTGGTGGACATGAGGGGATTGGATCATCCCTGGACTTCAGTCCTAAAGAGAGTCGTAGATGTATGTCTTCGAGAATGAAGTCGTTGGTGGACTTGAGGGGATTGGATAATCCCTGGACTTCAGTCCTAAAGAGAGCCGTAGACGTATGTCTTCGAGAATGAAGTCCTTGGTGGACATGAGGGGATTGGATCATCCCTGGACTTCAGTCCTAAAGAGAGCCGTAGACATATGTCTCTGAGAATGAAGTCCTTGGTGGACTTGAGGGGATTGGATCATCCCTGGACTTCAGTCCTAAAGAGAGCCATAGACGTATGTCTTCGAGAATGAAGTCCTTGGTGGACATGAGAGGATTGGATCATCCCTGGACTTCAGTCCTAAAGAGAGCCGTAGACGTATGTCTTCGAGAATTAAAGATAGGACCGCATCATCCCTAAACTAGGTTCAAAATGTACGTGATGGGATTGCATCATCCCTAGACATGAGACTTGTCTTAAAGGAACGTGTGAGGACTGCATTGTCCATGAACTAGGTTCAAAATGTACGTGATGGGATTGCATCATCCCTAGACATGAGACTTGTCTTAAAGGTGCGTGTGAGGACTGCATCGTCCATGAACTAGGTTCAAAATGTACATGATGGGATTGCATCATCCCTAGACATGAGACTTATCTTAAAGGTACGTGTGAGGACTGCATCGTCCATGAACTGGGTTCAAAATGTACGTGTGAGGACTGCGTCATCCATGAACTAGGTTCAAAATGTACGTGATGGGATTGCATCATCCCTAGACATGAGACTTGTCTTAAAGGTACGTGTGAGGACTGCATCGTCCATGAACTAGGTTCAAAATGTACGTGATGGGATTGCATCATCCCTAGACATGAGACTTGTCTTAAAGGTACGTGTGAGGACTACATCATCCATGAACTGGGTTCAAAATGTACGTGAGAGGACTGCGTCATCCGTGAACTGGGCTCAAAATGTACATGATGGGATTGCATCGTCCCTAGACATGAGACTTGTCTTAAAGTGATAAGGATTGATCATCTTGGAACTTGATCTGGATTGTATCATCCATGGACCTATGTCCCAAAGGGAGCGGGATTGATCATCCTATAATATGATCGTGTGTGTTGCAGGGTATGCTGCTATGCATACTTGACTGATGAGGATACTTGTATTGATGATGATACTTTTATTGATGATATGTATTGATGAGGATACTTGTATGTATACTTGTATTGATGATGTGTATACTTGTATTAGTGTGGATACTAATACTGATGATACAGATGTTGTAGATCGATATGATCCAGATGATGTAGATCAAGATGATCCAGATGCTATAGATCGTGATGATCCAGATGCTGTAGATCGAGATGATCTAGATGCTGTAGATCGAGATGATCCAGATGCTGTAGATCGTGATGATCTAGATGTTGTAGATCGATATGATCCAGATGCTGTAGATTGAAGATGATCCAAATGTTGTAGATCGTGATGATCTAGATGTTGTAGATCGAGATGATCCATATGCTGTAGATCATGATGATCCAGATGCTGTAGATTGAGGTGATCCAGATGTTGTAGATCGAGATGAGCCAGATACTGTTGATCGAGATGATCCAGATGCTGTAAATCGTGATGATCCATATGCTGTAGATCGAGATGATCCAGATGCTGTAAATCGAGATGATCCAAATACTGTAGATCGAGATGATCCAGATGTTGTAGATCAAGATGATCCAGATGCTATAGATCAAGATGATCTAGATGTTGTAGATCGAGTCGAGATGACGATGCTAATGATCATGTGATGACGATGCTGATGATCGTGTGACAACGATGCTATTGATCATGAGGATCCAGATGATGATGTTGCTATAGCTATTCGAGTGCTGCAGAAGATAAAGACTCAGTACTGAAGATGTTGATGTTCCAGTATTGAAGATGTTCCGGTAACTGCTTGAGTTACTGATGATGTTGAGAAAGCTTCCAATGATTTATAGATGTTTCATGTATGACGTTGATGACTCCTTGCTCGTGCAGATGTTGTTCGAATATCCTTCTCGTTAAGGGGGAGTGTTGAGATATTGTAACTTCAAAGAATATTATATTTGTACTTTATTATTCCGGAGATGATTCATTCCTCCGTGAAGATCTTATTGTATATCCGAAGATGTTTATTCCTTCGTCGGAATGTGGTAACTTGGGTTATTAGACTTCCCTAGTGGGGGTCGGCCCTATATGTGTTATGTGGGTCAAAGGGTTGTTAGACCACCCTAGTGGGGTCGGCCCAGTTAGTTGTAATGGGGTATTTAACCCAATGGTTAAATACGAGCCTACATGATTTGTGTAAAAGAAAAGTCGGAGTAGTGTATAAATAGAGGAGGTGTATTCCTCATTTGTTACACACTCACTCACTTGAGAGTGGCGCACTTATGAGAGAGAGGTCTGCTATGGAGAAGGAGGAGCTTATGCTCAGGGTTACATCTTTTGTATTTGCTGGTCATCTATATTGAGGAAGCTTTGCTGGGTTTTCTACCCCATGAGGGTTTCCCAAGATAAATCTGTGTCTCTTGTATTTATGTTGTGCTTGTTGTTTCTTCAGTGATCCTGTATATGCTATTATTGTGAAATGGAATGTAATGCTGCTATTTTTTGTCTTAGCATATTAAATCTTAACAAGAGATCATGTCTTTGTAAAGGTAAAACCCAAGAAAAGCTCTTTTAAGCTTGGAAGTTGTGCTAAACTAGCACCAAGGTATTGTGGGCGATTCGAATTCCTATCAAGGATTGGACCAGTTGCATATCAGTTGGCTCTACCATCTAACTTCAGAAGTATGTGCACGATGCTACTCATGTGTTGAATTGGAATGACATACAGTGGATCCCGAAGGAGATTTTTAGGTGGACCTGGACTGTATCCTCGACAGGAGGGAAATTATGCTATGGAATCGTACCATAGGGATGGTAAAGGTGCAATGGAAGAACCTTACCCCTAATGAAGCTACCTAGGAATTGGAAAGAAATATGCAGGAAGCATATCCAATTCTGTTCCAGGGAGGCTTTGAGGAAGAATAAGCAACATCGAAGATGATGTTGAGCTTAAGTGGGGGTGTTTGTAGCATACCCATTACTTGAAACATTTGATTTTTGGGAAAAACATTGTCTTAACTGTTATTGTAAAGTTTTATATTTGGCCAAGTGGCCAAGGATGACTGTAATTGCACAATATTATTATTTAATAAAATAAAATAGGAGACACTCACCCAAAAAAAACATTTGAAAGAGTGTTTACTGGCCCACTATGTAGAATGGAATCTGGGGTAGAAGGCAATGGACAAGTGGTAGCATCAAGAACTCAGTAACTAGCTGTTGTTATGGGACAACTCCCTTGAATTGTGGTCAAAGTTCCCTAGAATGTGGAACTGGAGCACGAGGCTCATTTATTGGAAACTGACCACTAAAGGACCTAGGCATCTTTTTATAAGCCATCGAATTTGAGCAGAGGCTCACACTTTTTCTGACGAGAAAATTTACCTTGTGGTTCTGTTGTATGCACACAAGAGATTCAATGAGGGGAAGCTATGTTTTGAGTTGTATTGTAAGTCTGTTTCACTTCTGTTGAGTGCATATTTTTCCTGCTTAGTGCAGAGGTTTTTTAGGTGTATGTAAGTCTCCATTGATTTCTAAAAGTACAACCTGAGTGCCTTGTTTCTACACATATTCTTCTACCTAGTTGTTCAGTAAACAGGCTCGGGGGTCCAAGCGAGTAAGTTATTTGGCTGCTTCTTCTGGAGAAGGTTGGGAGGGGCAGGCCTGTTTGGGTGTTTGTCCACCCATTCTACTTATCAGGTTCTACTTGTTATTTTATTTTCTAATGGTTATAACTTATTGCTTTCATAACTGTTGATTTATGATTATTAGCTGAATGTTGTTAGTTATCATCATTCAGATTTAAATGACTGATTTTCTAAATTGTATATTATCTCTGTAAATAGTTGAATAAGTTTTTATGATAATGATAGAATAAATTACTTCCCTGCATTTTTCCACACACTGTCTTTGCGTCGTACTCTAGTACAGGGAAGAGTGTTTAAAATAGATATGAACAATGATATGCAATAGATAGAAATAGTTGAATGATTATCATAAATAAACTCTGTTATGTTTCCTGTATTACATTATCTGTTTACATTGCAATAAAAATCTCTTATGTAATAGACAATAGAAAACATAGAAATTATTTATATAATCAGAGATGATTATGAGATCATTCATAGTAACAGAAGTAGTTATACTTAAACAATCCCATGCTTCAGTCCAAAACCTAATGTTCATTCATAGGTTAAATTTTATTTTCAGAAGACAAATAGCATATACTTTTTAGTATTACTTTCAAATAAAAATCCTTTTAAAGACATCTTAGTTTCTGTATTGCAAACCCTAAAATTATCGAAAACACATAGTATAGATTTTCATAAACCAAATATGAATTGAAAACTACTACAAGGAAAATAGATCGAAACCTTATAGGTATATTATACAGTACCTGTAACATTATTTCTTACGAGTTCATTTAACTATCATTTGATACAAAACCTTAAATCAAAGAAATCGAATAGTAATGACCCAGGCTTCAAACCCTGTCTATAGCTATTATTACAATTACTAAGTTAACTTTTTATCTTTTATAAAAAACAAAAGAAAATATTGAAGACAGAGTTCAACACACAAAGATTGTTGTTGGTCACAGCACTGTTCTAGAGGTTTTCCAATGTAGACCCAGGTACTTCGCGGTATAAGATACCAACAAAACCCCTATTCACCAGCCCTTTCGGCAACATAATACAAACAGCCTGAGGTCTCACCCGAGGCGAAGTTGAGGGAGTGGTTGCAGAAGCAGGTTTCCACAACCTTATGATGCGAGTGTTCAACTTGTGAATGCGCAGCATGGTGACAGACTGCGTACTGCGGTCAGTGGCTGCGCAAGGTATTCTAGTCTGTGTTTAATGCCGCAGCGAGCAAGGATGCTGATGCATCCAGCGTATTCAACAAATGGGCATGGGGATTACTTCCACCCTATGACAATAAGTTATCAACAGCTTATCGTGCAGTACTTCTTATGGATTGGCGCGTCAACTAGACTGCGTGGTTTGTTTATGAGACCTAATCACTTCTATTCAAATTTATTGGATGATCCTTAATTATTCATAGTTACCTAGATTGACAAACATCATAACTTGTGCAAATGAGTGAGATGTGCGGTGTTGTATGCTTGATGTCATGATTCAACCTTAACACTTATCTGTGTGGTTATCTCATAGATCCATTCATTCCAGGAATTATAGGTGTTTGATTGTTAACATTCATCCATACCTGAACTACTAACATCTTATTCCATCCCTCCCATGGTGAATATAGATAAAAGTAAACACATATCAGATAACAGTAATTTTATGCATGCACTGTAAGTAACTTAGGTAAAAATAATGGCAATCATACACAGCAATCACATAACACAAGGTTTAACGTGGTTCAGTCCCCCGGATAGGAAGTTACGCCCACAAGAATTGTTGTTTATTATCTTAGGAAAGGGTACAATAGTTCTTCGTCTGCACACTCAGCTGCAGATGCTCTTCTCTCTCTCTCTCAAAATTAGGTCTCCGCGCACTCAACTATAGAGCCTTTACAATGCTTCAATCTAACAAATCTCACAATATTCAATAATAATCAACAAAAATGAAGAGTTAACCCTTTCCTTTACAAAATTTCCTTATTTATAGATCATGACCCATAGGTCATGTCTTTACATTACGAAGGCAAAATCCTTAGGTTTACAAAACTATCGTAGTTTTCCCAGAACTAGACTACTGGTATCTGGCAGCAGATCTTCTGTCACACGCACGCCAACAGGTTGCTTCCGCCAAGTTGTTCCTTCTTTCACAGCCTTAGATGATTGGTTTGAGTAGTAGTAGTCTTATGTTTGTTGTGATTAGTCACCTACCTCTGATCTACACCTACCCACTACTTGGTAGTTATCGACGATCTTTGCCAAAAATAGGTCTTATGTGACCTAACCAAAATAACTACCTTCATCCATCCATGCTCGGCTTAGATGGATCTCCGTCGACGTGGCACATGGCGGTGCTGTAATACTCGTGGCACCGACCTCGCAGCCCTTCCGATACTGCGCTGCACGCAACATCGCAAAATATCAAAAATGTGTTGCGCTTCTCCTCGCAGCTTCCAAAACTAAATGTGTTCAAAATTTGACCTCCTTGGGCCAGGCCCAACAGGCCCCTAACACTTACATGTGGCTCGCCCCTGAGCCACCTGTAACAATGCCAAGCTGTTCCTCCGGCTGCGAGGCTATCTTCATAGTGAACTCATTGTATGTGCTAAATAGCTTGCTAATCACTTGCTTTGTGTCCTGCTCGATTTGTCGGACTGTTTCCATTATGTCTAGTGTAATTTCATGGTTGATCTAGCCTTCCACCTGCGCTTGATTCTCAAGTAGCTCTTTAACTTATCCTCGATCTCTTTTGTGATTGTGCTGGCATCCTCTAGTAGATACTGTGACTTATCGCCCAGTTCACATTCTCTTTCCCGTAATGCCTGTACTTATTTCTTCAGTGCGTTAATTTCTCGGTACTTTGGTAGCCTATCTCTTGGTAGAAGAGATTTTACTTCTGTATTAAGTTGTTCCAGTGCAGTCTGCTTCTCCTCTATGGCATCCTTCACCTCTTGCAATGTTGGGTCTTCTTCGAGGGTAGTGAATGCCATCGATGCTGCATCCAACAGCCCTTCGCACTTAGCCACTTCCGCTGCGATGTTCTTGGTGGTGTTCTTTACCTCCTTTGCTCTCAATTGCTGCTCATTTGGTGGTGTTTATGGGTTAGCTTGCTCCTTCAAGGTAGCAATATTAGCCTCATAATGAATCTGCATGTCCTGCTTCTCTATTTTGAGGCTGGAAACCAACACGCCAATTTTAATAACAGTATCCACTGGTTCTGTTTGTAGCTCGAGCTCGTCGATGTTGTCGGCGACCACCGTGATCGTGTTTTCAAGCCTTAACTGACGATCATGTGCATCTTGCAGCTCCATAGTTTTCCATGAACTATCGGTCTCCAATTTCCTGTTAGTTGTTTGCAGGTCACCCTATCCTTTGAGCGCATCAATAGTTCTTCCATGCATCTCCTCCATACACTGCTAGTGTAAGAAGTATAAACCTAGCAATGGTATCTTTGCTAATACGAGCTCTACACGCTCGACATCCTTTGTGTCTAACATTGGTTGCTCTGGAATGGGAAATTCTATAGTGCTTGTATCCAAATGGATGATACGTGACTTCGCAGGGATGGTCATGGTCAACCGTGGCTGCTGCGAAGTCCCTCCTTACTTCCCTTTTGATTCTGAGTTGCGCAGCGGGGTAATCTTGTGTGTACTTCGTCAATTTTGAGGGTAATCCCCTCCAGTGCGACCAGGTTCTTCTATAGAGTGTCCTGTATTTCTTTATCTTTTTTCTCCTTGTCAATCATGAGATCTTCAAGTTGCTCAGTGAACTTCACTCTGATAATTTCATAATCATCTTGCTTGAGTACTGTATCCATCGAACTCTTATCAACTTTTTGTTTCTTTCCAGCTCCTTTTTTCTTGGGAGGGTTGTCTGGCTCCTTTCTTTTTCTTGCCTCCTTCTCTTCAACTATCGAGCATGGACATGGGATGGGTTCCTCTTCTTCTGAATCACTTAGGACATCTAGAACCTCTACTTGAAACTCAGCAGGCCATTCCTTCATAATTTGGTCAATGTCTTCTTCATACATGTGGTAGTTTCCTGCGTACCACTCCGCCCTCTTCGTCTGCACTTTTGGCGAGATATGGATACTACGCATGTCAGCATAAAAATCAATGATGCAAATGTAACTGCTAGTTACCTACTTCATGATCCTGGGGGTTACTAGAATCACATCGCGAAGCTATCTATAGTACTGGTAGAACACTTCAGCTGTCGCGTATTGCCTCTGTGAATTCATATTTTCCCAGAGGTTTGAGTAACGGGGCCCCCTACATTCATTAGGATTAGTGGATATTCCCACATAATCTTTTGGCTCTTTCCATCCGATAAGAGCGATTAATACGATAAGCCACTTATAGTGAAAGTTTTCTCCATTGATTTGCGTGTCATTCAATTCCTCCATGAACTCATTTAGTAGATATTGGCACCAATTGAATTCTTGTCCCTCGACGACTGCAATTCCAAGTAGTACTGCACCTGCGTTTACTTCCAGAGGTCTGCATTTCCTCAGGATTTTGCCTGCTAGCAATTGAGTGATGAAATTCGTCTCCTTATTCTCAATGTCTTCCAAACAAAAGACATTGAGAATAAGGCGACGAATTATCTGGGATCTTTACCCCTCTTACTCAGGCCCATGATACGGTGGATTAGACGATGGTTAGTCCACATTACGGTCAAGCCACAAATAGCCCTGATGTATTCGTGCCATCAACGTTCTTACTACTGCATTCAGTTATGGGCTTCTGTCAAAATGTGGGAACTTGAGTAGGTTGAGTAGTCCAGACTGGACTACTCCCGATAACCAACTTTCGGCGACCAAGTTTAGGTTACCCTTTACATATTTCTTCCAACACATATAGTGGTTAGGCTGGAACTGTGGGAACTTCAGGTTATGGGGCTCGTCCTTCTGTATCGCCAACAAATCATAATCCTCCCATTTACAATCTTGGATTTTTCCCAGCAGATTCTTGTCTAGATCCACATTCTTTGATATAGGTGAAAGTGGGATCTCATACTTGGTGTTTTTCATCAGCTTAAATACTAGTGCATCTAGTGCACAAGGTGAAATGTAGTTTGGAGTCAGAGTTAGCGGTATCTCTTTATCCGCTACCATTGGCTTTTGCACTGTGGAGCCCATCTTCGGAAACTTTGTTCTTGGTGTGCGGCTAGGGTTTTTCCTTTATCTTCCATTGCTGGACCGTGCCTTGGAGACCTTCTTGATGCTTTTCCTGGTTCGAAGATACCTTTCTTAGCTGGGGTTTTCATTAACCCTTCGATCCCTCCGTGCTTGAAAATCCACACTATCTCCTGGACTGTGAATTATTTTTCAAATGAAAATCTTTCAGACATGCAAACGCTCTCAAAATGTGTAGACGGATTACGAAAAATAGGTCAGAAAAAAGTATGTGCAAAAAATTCTAAGTGTTTGATACACCCGCGAGATGACATGTAGTGTTATTTATAGGCGCGGAAAACCCTCCTTCGCACCTTTGAACAGCTAGATAAGCATTTAATGGTGGTATCCATTGGCCAAATCTGGCTACTCCTTTTGTCTTGTCCTTCAAAACTCTGTTCAGAACGGCTATCTGTGCTTTAAATGCCCGAGAAGTCGGTAGGAACCTTCTATATAACGGCTATATTTCTGACCGACACTATAACGGCTATTTTATGGAGCCTTGCGTCGAACTACGCGGTAGGTCATCTTTGGTTCTACGCAGTGACTTCGTGATGTCTTAATTTTATTTATTTATTTTTTTCGTAGCTTCAACACTACTGCGTGGTATATAGATCTATCTCTACAAGTTTGTGTACAGAATTTTTCGTAGTTTCTAGTGCCCAATTCCAACTGTACTTGGCACCTAGAAACGTTTCCTTCTTTTTTGATCATGCTAGATGTTGCAAAGTAGAACTATTGTGATAAAGCTTTAGTCTGCTTCCATTTATCAAATTGGGTAATGTATCACCGGCTAAAGTAGCTAACTGGACTGTGCCTCCATTAGTAACATGTATGATAGTATATGGTCCAATCCAATGCATTTTAAATTTTCTAGGAAACTTCATGAATTTACTATCGTAGAGGAGGACTAGATCACCTACCTAAAAAGACTTATTCTTGATGTGGCAGTCGTGCCATGCTTTTTCTCGTTCTTTTTGTACTTGCTGGTGGAAGCCTGCTATGAAGCGATCCTCTTCCAGAGCAACCAAGTGTAACAGCCTTTCTTCCAATGCTACAGGATCTGCCATCCCTGTAAATGTAGCTATTCTCAAGCTGGGTATAATATATTCCGTTGGCATTATTGCTTCCTGTCCATAAGCCAATATCAAAGGTGTATGTCCAATTAATTTCTTGCATGTCGTTCTGTACTCCCATAATACAGATGGAATGCGCAGGTCCTAGGCATCATGATTTACATTGCATATCTTGGTTAGCGCATTCTCAAGTAATTTATTGAATGCTTCAACAATTCCATTCGCTTGTGGGTGATAAGTTGTATTGCGCTGATGATGGATGGAGAACTCTTCAGTTAAAGCTTCAATAATTATGTTCAAGAAATGAGTACCCTGATCACTCATCAAAATTTTTGGGCATCCAAATCATGTAAGGATGTTCTCAAAGATAAACTATGCGGCTGTAGATGCGCTACAGCCTTTGACTTGTTTTGCTTCTTCCCATCTCGTGAGGTAGTCAGTTGCAGTAATAATGTACCTCGCAACAGTTCTTTTTCCCGATGGGTTAATAGGTCCCACGAAATCGATTTCCCATTTTTCGAATGCCCGCAAGGTCAGCTGAGGGTTCAACGACATTTCATCTCTTCTTGACGGTTTCCCTATCCTCTGACAGACATTGTAGTCCTGGCAATGTTCTTTGGAGTTCTTATGAATCGTAGGCCACCATAGCCCTGCGCGCAATATCTTCTATGCAGTAGCACTTCCTGCATAATGACCTCTTGCGACTCCTAAATGTGCATCAACTAATATAAATGGCTTCTCATGTTCTAATACACATCTTCATAACACCTCATCAGGTCCTAACTTGTAGAGCTGTCCCATGATAATGGTGAAGTCTGCGGCTCGTAGTACTAGCTGCTTCTTTTGCTGCATAGTGAATTCAGTAGGTGCGAATCCGGTAGTTAGAAATTCAATGATATCCTGATAATAATCATCGACAACTTGTATAGCAAACAATTGCGCATCAGGAAAATTGTCTTCTAGATTCGTAGGTTCCTCTCCTGACTCGATCCTTGATAGATGATCAAGGCCTAAATTTAATCTACCTAATTTAACTATTATTTCAAAATCATACTCTTGGAAGAGTAAGAGCCATCTGCATATTCACCCCCCTAACACTGGCTTATTGACTAGGTATTTTAATGCAGAATGGTCAGTAAACATTGAGAAGTGCGCACCAAGCAAATAGTGTATGAATTTCTGTAGTGCATATACCATTGCAAGTCCTTCTCTTTCAGTAGTGGTATAGTTTTTCTCAGTAGATGACAACTTTCTGCTCGAAAATGCAATGGGATGATCAATGCCTCCTTCTCCGGGCTGCGCGATAACAATACCCAATGCTATACATGAAGCATCAACATGTATGTGAAATGGCTTTTCCCAGTCTGGAAAAACTAGGATCGACGCAGTGACCATTTTCTCTTTCAATGTGTCGAATCCTTTCTCACAGTCCTCATTCCAAATGAACGGTGCATCCTTTTTTAAAATCTTTTCCATTGCTGAGGTTATTTGTGCATACCCCTTTATGAATTTCCTGTAGTATCCGGTATGCACTAGTGTAGTGCGCAATTGTTTAACTGAATTTGGTGTAGGCAAGTTTACAATAACTGCTATCTTCGCAGGATCAACCATCAACCCTTGCTTACACACGATATGTCCCAGCAGAATCCCATAAGGAACACAGAAAATACATTTCTTCCAATTCAATGAAATCTGATGTTGTCTACATTTTTCTAGCATCATCCTGAGATTCACGACATGGTTAAATGCTGTGATCACTACTCTAGAAAATATGGCTGGTGCGTTCTTTAGACCAAATGGCATTACTGTCTACTGGAATGAACCCCATTTTGTTGCAAAAGTTTTCTTATGTCTGTCTGCTAGATCAATTCTAATCTGATGGTATCCAGAAAACCCATCAGTAAAAGAGTATGCTTCATTACCTCCCATGTTATCAAGTAGTTCGTGGAAATGGGTCATGTATTGAAGCATCATTTAGCTTCCTAAGATCAACACAGATCCTGATTTCACCCTTTGTTTTCTTGTCTTGGACAACCATTGGGCTTATCCATTCAGATTCTTCAACCGGCTCAATGATTCCTGCATCGAGCATCTTGTCGAGTTCTGCCTTAACTCATTCTTTGTAGCGTGGATTCAGTCTATATGGACTTTGCTTAATAGGTTTCGCTCCTGGCTTAAGAGGAATTCTCATAACTCCTAAGTCTCCTAGGATGCATTTCACCTCTGTGAACTTCGTTGGGAAAACTTCCTGATATTCTTGTAATATAGCTACGATCTTTGTAACTGTGTCATCATCCCAGTTGTCTCCTATTGCTGCGAACTTCGGCTCTTTAGGGGGGCCGATGTTCACATTCTTTGTTTTAACCTGTCCACTCATATCTTGAATTTCTAGTGCAGGTCCTTCTACCTCGCGTACTCCTTCTGATTCTTGGATTTTTATGTTGCACGGGTCCTCCTCATCGCTATCTTCGACTTCTTCTGCTATGTTGTAGCAGTCTAAAGCCTGCTCTATCTGTTTTGACCAATCTGGTTGTAGACTCGCAAGTACATTGTTTGTGTCAAAAACCTCTTCTAGTGTTATGTTTTCCTCCTTGCGATGTGGGATAAATACCTTTTGCTTGATTAGCTACAGCGCATCATGGATAGTCGGATGGTCATCTTGAAAACTAAAATCCTTTTGGAAGGTCGTAGTGAGGATGGACCAATCTGCGGTTCCTGTGCGTATCTCCTCATCTAGATGCCATTTTTTTGGAATAGGATCCTCCATTGTATGGACAAAAAGATGTACCCATTCTGTCTGTGGTCTTTCCTTCCAAGCTTGTACACAAGCTGCGATATGATCTCTGTTAACACCCAAAAAGTGCTCACTACCTCATCTACCCCATTACATGACTCATTTGTCCAAATTTCCTACCATATTTGCCTTCAAAACCCTCAAATCCCATTAAAAAGCCTCCAAAATGCCACAAAACCATTAAAAAAGCCTCCAAAAGGCCAAAAAAAACCCTTTTTCCCCCTAAAATAATCCAAAATTCCTCCAAAATAGCAAAAACCCTCTAAAAAGGGAATAAAAAATAAAAAAAGAGGAAAAAGAGGAAAAAATGAGGGAAAAACCCTATACAGCTGACCTAAACCATATGGTTCCCAAAACCATGGGCCAGCACTCCACTAAAAACCTATAAATAGGTGATGGAGACCCCTCATTTCATATCCACAATCAAATATACCCTTACTCTGCCAAAATCGCTCTTGAAACCCTAGCTCACCCTTGAGCTACTTTCACCTTTGAGTGCCCCTTTGGCCCATTTCCAACCCTTTGGAGAAAGATTAGGAGCAAAGCTGGAGTTTGGAGCAACCCTCTTGGACCATTGCAAGAATTTCACCAACCTCTACACTTGAGGTAAAATTTTAATACAAAAAACCATTTATCATCTCTTGTCTTTTATGTTTCATGCACATGTTTAGAATAATTTTCATTTTTAATGTTTAGCACTTTAATTTACTATTTATTGAACTGCTACTAAGGATTCCATGCTCCTTAGTAGGTGCTCATTTGCACAATCTAGGGTGAAAACCATAGCTACAGTTTTGGTGACTCCACTTGTTTTGAATTTCTGGTTATAATTTTTACATTTTTTCTTATCTTTTCCTTTCGACTGTCCCTTTCGGCTGCCATAAATCGCATTTTTTAATCCCTGCAGTTGCGTCCCGACCGCGCCTTTAAGGAATTTACCCGCGACCCAACCACGGCTCTCAGACTGTTTCCGGCGACGTGTCGGCAGATTCAAGTCTGTTACCTGCGATCTGACCATGGCTATTAGCTTGTTTGGAACGGACCGACTGCGCCTGTGATCCCTTTTTCTGCGTCCTGCCTGCGGCTTTTGGCCATTTTCCCGCAACCCGCCGGTGCCTTTAAACCTTTTTCCTGCATCCCGCCTGCGGCTTTCGGCCATTTTCTCGCAACCCGCCGGCGCCTTTTGGATTTTTTTCCTGCGTCTCGCCCACGGCTTTCGGCCACTTTCTCGCAACCCACCGGCATCTTTCATCCTTTTTCCTGTGTCCTGCCTGTGGCTTTCGGCCATTTTCCCGCAACCCGTCGGCGCCTGTCAGCCTTTTTCCTGCGTCCTGCATGCAGCTTTCGGCCATTTTCCCGCAACCCCCTGGCGTCTTTCGGCCTTTTTCCTGCGTCCCGACTGTGTTTTTCAGCCAAAATCCCGCAACCTATCCGCGACTGTTCAGTCGTTTCCTGCGGTCCGACTGTTCAAAATCGCCACAAACCTGCGGTCTGTTTCCTGCACTTTTTCACTCTTTCTGAACCCAGTACTTTCCTGCACTATTTTCTACACCAGCACAACCATCTATCCTACCTGCAGCCACACTTCCTTACAACCTTTTTCTACAGTTTTATTTCTGTTCCATTTACAGAATCATTTTTTACAATTTTAGCTTTTTAAATTGAAAAAGAGAAAATTTTGCAATCCAAAGTTTAATTTCTGTCTTGTTATTGCTAGTTAGAAAGTTTCCCACCTTAGTGGCACTTTTTACTTGGGTTCATCATCATCTCACACACACACACTTTGTCACCTAATTCAAGTGAGCCCTAAAAACTACCTAACACAACCAACATTCTAACCCCACTTGGGTAACACATAAGAATTTTGTAGTTAGGTAGGATCGAGGGGATAAGCATCCAAATAACACCCCTCAGCTGCTTACACTTGAGACATAGTTGTTGTCCATTAGGGAACCAAAATCCCCTAGTATTTTTTGGCACGGTCACAACCAGTTTATCAAAGGGCCTCTCCCCTAGGAGGGTTGAAGTCGCCAGACTGGTTTCGGAGGCCTGAGTGGAATACCGCACTCCATTCAGTAACCGAAGGCTACCTTTCGCAGTTCTCGAGGTATCCCTGTATGGGGATACTGTGGTAAAAGAACCAAACGGCAGATTCACCTTTTCTGGATGTGT
Source organism: Larix kaempferi (assembly GCA_027924585.1). Lineage (NCBI taxonomy): Eukaryota > Viridiplantae > Streptophyta > Pinopsida > Pinales > Pinaceae > Larix > Larix kaempferi. The sequence continues at coordinate 29,668,268 of BSBM01001102.1, read as the reverse complement.
CATGAACGGGGTATCTTAGTTGCCATTCTTCTAGGATTTACTACCCGGTGTCCCTCCCGATAGGGGGATATCTTTAGCCACTTGGCTCTATTATCCATATTTTCTGACTTGGATTTCATCACCTTGCAGAGGATATGTCTAGTTGAGTCAGAATACTATTTAGCTAGCTGTTTGCATTCTCCCTTACCTCCTTTTGGTCTAGCGAGTCCACCATTTTTATTTTTTAGGAAACCTGCTGCCTGTTGGTATTCTGACCATTGTTGTTGATACTCCACTTATTGTAGCACAGCTGTTACAGTAAGTGTTTTGAGTTGGTTGTTGGCCTGAGTGCCATATTTTTTGAGCTCTCCTTCTGCACACTCGGTTGCATTAGGGTTTTTGAGCTGTTTTTCACTTGACACAACCCCCAGATATTTGACACCATCTGTCACCATTGAGTCCCCGAGACATTCTAGGCACCTCAGGGGCGAGCCCCCACAGCACGGTTCACTTGACACCACTCATCATAAATCTCAAGCTTTGTCACTTGATTCCACTCATCAACGGCATAGAACTCCGTCACCCGATCTAGACGCCCCTTACTTTACCTCTGATTCTGACGCAGAGTCTGAGAACCCCATTTACACCCCTTTCCTTGTAGGGACCATTGGTGGAGCATCCACCACCACACCAGCTACCACAACTGCTTTGGGTATGCCCTCGATGGGGCCCACATCTACCATTCCGATCATTGTACCCATTACAGTAGCTGGCATACCTAGCGCCACTCGATCAGTGACTCACACTACCCTTGGTGGTGCAGGACCATCCCATACTACTTTCGTTCCTCCACTTGGGGGCAACATCCCTCTACCAGCCCCTACACTTGGGGACATTGGCCCCAATATGGTCACACCCACTAGTATGTCACATCCTTCTACTAGTTTGCCATTCATGGCTAGTATCAACCTTCCTGACCTAGCTAGACTGACTAACAATCCCATCAGACATGACCCTGCGTGGCCTCACATGCCCACCAAACTCCCCTCCGACATCCCTAAGTTTGAGGGAAAGGCAGGTGAGGACCCCCATAACCATATTATGTCCTTCCATCTATGGCGTTCCTCCAACTCCATAGTGGATGACTCTGTCCGCCTCCGTCTGTTACAGCGCACCTTCACTGGCTCTGCAGCTAAGTGGTACATTGAGCAGCCCCATGGGACCCATGCCACCTTTACCTCCCTTGCCTCCACTTTCATGCAGTTCTTTTAGTTACCTATCCGCTATGATGTGAGAGTTGAGATCCTACTATCTTGCAGACAAAATACGACTACCCACATTACTGACCACATTCATGAGTGGCGTCGACGTCGCAGCCTCTGCAAAATCAAGTTAGATGACCGTATCATCTTAGATTGGTTCCTAAAATCTCTCCTTCCTGTCATTGCCAAGGATGTGGCATCCGAACGACCCCAGTCTGAAGAAGAGGCCATCCTCAAAGCCCAGCAATTTGACCTCATTTACGCCCAGTCAGGTTATCTATATACCATTATTCCTGACGCCCCTCATGGCGATTCCTCCCAACACGATGCGTCGGGGGCATCCCATGCCACAGACGGAATCATTGGCCGTATTGCATCACATCCCCAACCATTTTCCATAGCACGCCCTATCCATGGCCCCGACCTTTCGTGGGCTACATCTCAATCTGGAGCAACCACTTCGTATGCTCCCATGGCACATCACCACCATACCCATGGACCCTCATGTCCACCTCAGTGCTTTGGTCATGCACCACCCGCTTACGCCCCCCCAGCCGCACCTCAGCCATATTACCACCCACAGGCTGCACCAGCTCCTGCGTCTTCTCAAGCCCAACATGCTTATTACCCGCCACCGGCAGCCCCTGCGGCAACCCCACAGCCCACTCCGCAGACGTATCGACAACCCCCACAAGGTTCAGCACCTGCGCAACCTCCACCTACTTATCATCAACCGTAGCCTGCTCCCGCACCTGCACAACCCCAGAACCCCCCTGCTGCCCAAGGGGAAGTATATGCCCAACAGAATCCTCAGCAGAACCAAAACAACCAGCGCCAACAGGGCCAGCAAAATCGTGGCAAAGGCTATAACCATGGGAACAACCCCCCTCCCGACCAAGGTGGTCAACCTCGTAATCCCCCAAACAACAATAATGCAGCACCTGTTAACCAAAACCCTGATCGGCCACCCAAGCAGGCCAAAAATCCTAATTTGCGAACAAACCATCCTTGTTCTATTTGTTGGGTCTATGGCCACTACACACATGCTTTCCCACATTTGGAGTGAGCTCAGTAACTCTATACTGATGATTCCCACCGCCAAGGGCACGCGGCTCCTCAGGCGCCACCCAACCCCCCACCACCTCAGTGCTGCAAAACCCCTTACCTACCCAAGGCATAGTGACCACTCAGCCGTTGGCTCCCCCTCAAGGAATCGTGCTTACACAACAACAAATCACTTATGCTGCTCCTGATCAACCCATGTTTGACTCAGGTACTCACCACTTGTTGATGATGTCCTCCGCTGATGTCAACCTCCAAACCCGTCGGAACCAATATGGCTCCACCTCTGAGTCCTCTCCCGCCGATAAAAACATCAACGCTCATCCCACTGATCAGACGTTACGTATACCTCCGGCTCTACTCGATGGCGCCCTTAAAGCACCTCGCTTCCCACTTCGTCACATTAACAATAACCCCAATTCTCGTGCTGCGTCAAATTACAACATTGTAGATGACTTAGCCCAATCTCCCACAGCCATGTCTGTGTTAGAAGTCTTAAAAAACTGTCCTTCACAGTGCAACACTTTGCTCTCTGCCATTGGTGCTATTGACCCCAATGATTCACAACTGATGGCATTCAATTTGGACCAGTCCGAACCACGCCTGCCTTCCACTCTAGCATTCCAAGTTTCTGTTTCCATTCGGAATCTTGTCATCCATCGGTGCATCATCGATGAAGGTTCCTCTACATGCATTATGTCCACATCCAAATTCCCCCGCTGCACCCGAGAATGTTCTCCCCATGGTTGAACAACCTATTTGTGGTGAAACTACCTCGTTTGTAACCTCCGTGGGACCTGGAGTTTACTCAGATATGCCGATGACCTCCACATTTCAATCCATTCCTCCCCCGTCACCTACGCCCGAAGTATCTGACCTATGTACCAATTCCCACAATACGCAAACACCTAACAATCAACCACCCTTGTTACCCAAACCACCATTGGTACCTAGTCACATTGGTGTTACACCCATCCACACAATCCCCTTCTTAATCCCTCCCTCAGGAGTAGTAAGCGCCCCAGTTATGGCTACTCTTAGCCTCCCCGGGTTAACCTTGGGATTACCCGTGTGGTACCTTTCACCTCTCGTACCCCCACTAACACCTAACGTCGTCCTCCAATCGGTGCAACCCATTGCCACTACTAATCAACCACCTCTCGATGTCCCTACCCCTTCGTCATTTATGAATTCCCCCCCCCGCTCTTATCAAGCCCAATGGGGGTAGAGGCCCACAACCATATACGGCTGTACCTCCGCCCAAGGCAGTTAAGCCCCCCCCCCCCCGTGTTTCATGGTCCCCCCAAATGCTCATTCTGTGATGAGTTAGGCCATCCGACTCATCAATGTCCACAATTTCCTGCATTACAGGAACACATGCAAATGCTTGACGACGATCCCAACATCCTGGTTGTCGAACTCGATCCAACCCCTAAGCCTCGCGATAAATCACTGCGTACCATCCACCCTTGTGCAATATGCGGTGTTTACGGCCATTACTCACATCACTGTCTGGATCTCCCAGATTATAGAGCAGCTCTCTATGAGATGAATAATTTGGACCTTGAGACAGCACCCCCCACAATTGAGGAGATCCACCCCCCAGTCTCATCCCCATCCGAAGAGGTTAACACCATTTATATGATCTATTCGACTACCATTCCCCCATCAATCGATTTGACAAATCAATGTTTCCACAATGATGAGGAGATTCTTGAGGCTCTCACTACCCCAGATTATCCCTGGGATGACATGCACCATCATTCCTATTTCCTCCCAGAAGAATCCTCCTCTACCACAGCTACCCAATTCGCGGTTGAGTCCAAAGATTTCCTTCCTACCAAAGTCGACTGGTTTAAGGATCCTATTCCTGCTCCTGAGGCTTTTGAGGAAGGTAACATGGCCAACATCTCACCCGTCATCCACATTGATATCTCTGACCCACCTGGGGCTCTTGAAATCATTACCTGAGGAGCCTCCTGCAGTGAACAAGAGATTGAAGAGTACAAAAAACGTTTCCAAGAGTTTCGTGATGTCTTTGCCTGGTCCTATACCGAAATGCATGGTATCGACCCCGCCATTATCGAACACCACATTGACACATGGCCTCATGTACCCCCCGTTCGTCAGAAACAACGCCCCATTCACCCTTCAAAGCTCCCCGTCGTTAAAGCAGAGGTTGAAAAACTTCGCAAGGCAGGATTCATTTATCCTATTGCATATACCACCTGGGTTTCAAATCCCATTCCTGTTAACAAAAAACAAGGCACCATTAGAGTATGTATCGACTTCCACGATTTAAACCGAGCCTGACCCAAAGACAACTTCCCCACGCCATTTATTGACCAACTCATTGATGCGTGTGCGAGCCATGAAGTCCTATCTTTCATGGACGGTTTTTCCAGATACAACCAGATTCAGATCCATATGGAGGATTAGTACAAAACTACCTTTACCACCCCATGGGGAACCTTTGCCTATCGCATCATGCCTTTGGGCCTCAAAAATGCTGGTGCTACCTTCCAGTGGGCCATGACCTATTGTTTTCATGACTTGGTCCATATCCTGCTAGTCTATCTTGATGACCTTACAACTCGTTCCCAGAAACGATCAGACCACCTTAACGACCTCCAGCAAGTTTTTCTGCGTTGTCGCAAATATCAAATCCGCTTAAACCCACACAAGTGTGTCTTTTGCATTTCGACAGGCCGGTTGTTGGGTTTCATTGTTTCCCAAAAAGGAATTACGGTTGATCCCCTGAAAGTCCAAGCCATCTTAGACCTCCCCTCTCCTCGCACGCTCCGGCAGCTACAGAGTCTACAGGGGCAATCCAATTTCCTTCGTTGCTTCGTTCATGATTACACCACTACCATTCATGGGTTCTTACGCCTGCTTCGTACCCACATACCATTTGTTTGGGATGAGCAAGCCGAAGCCACCTTTGGAGCCCTCAAGAAAGCTCTCACACAAGCCCCCTTGATCTCCCCTCCAGATTTCTCTCAGGACATCATCCTTTACGTCTCAGCATCTGAATATGCCATGTCTGGAGTCCTGGTTCAATAAGATGCCGCTCGCCAAGAGCATGTCATTTATTATGTTAGCTAGACCTTGTCTGGACCACCCCTACGTTACCCATCTGAGGAAAGACTTGCCCTTGCTATGGTCTTCTCCATCCAAAAATTGCGACACTACATTTTGTTCAGTCATACCACCGTTGTCGTCGACTCCAACCCCATGGTCTATCTCTTAAATCGGCAGCTCTTACAAGGTCGCGTCGCTAAGTGGGTCATTATCCTCCAGGAATATGACCTCACTTTCCGAACCCCTAAGAGCACTAAATCCCTCGCACTTTCCTAGCTCATCACTGATCTCCCATCCCTTCTTCCATCCCCACAAATCTCTGATGAATTACCCGATAATCACTTGTTCACCATCTCGTCTGATTACCCATGGTATTGTGATATTTTGCTATACCTCCACACGCAGAAGTACAAGCCTAACATCAACCATGATGGACGTCGTCGTATCTGTCACCAGGCCTCTCGATATCTCCTCTTAGGTAATGTCCTTTATCGACGAGGGGTTGACACGATTCTCCGTTGTTTACTTACACACAAGGAAGCTGAACACGTCCTCAATGACTTCCATAGCGGTGCCTGCGGCAGCCATTTCTCTAGGATGGCCAACGCCTAAAAGGTCGTCCACACCGGATACTTATGGCCCACACTCCCCACACTCTTTACTGACTGCATCACGGCTGTCAAACATTGCCATAATTGTCAACTTTTCACCTCCAAGGCCCGGACACCACCTACTCCGTTACACCCAGTCGTCACCGCTGGTCCATTTTGTAAGTGGGCCATTGACTTCATGGAATGTAAGCCCCCATCCGCCAATGGCCATAACTACATCATTGTCTCCGTTTATTACTTCACCAAATGGGTAGAATCCATGCCCACCTTCAATTGTACCGCTGCCCATTTCTTTTTTAACCACATTATCACTAGATTCAGGGTCCCCAAACAGTTGGTCTCAGACCATGGTTCCCACTTTGAAGATTTTGTTTGGCGCGAGTTATCCACCCTCCTCAAGTTTGAACATCAATATTCCTCTGCTTACTACCCCTAAGGGAACGGCCAAGTAGAGGCCATTAACAAAATCTTAAAAACCATCGTCCAACGCACTGTTAACCGACAGAAGTCAAATTGGCACCATATGTTGTTCCCTGCCTTATGGGCTTACCATACATCCACCAAGACCACCACCGGTTTTACCCCATTTCATTTAGTTCACGGTGTAGAGTCTGTCCTCCCTATTGAGTGTCAGATACCTACCTTACACATTGCCGTCGAACTTCTCCCCAACACCTCCCCACTCGAGCAACATCTGCTATCACTTGAACAAGCTGATGAAGACCGTCATGCCACTCTCCAGACCATTGAAGCGGCCAAGAACCACTCCAAAGCTGGTTACAACAAACATGTACACCCTCGGACTTTTCATGAAGGGGACCTCATCCTCGCCTATGATCAGGCCCATGACAAAACTGGTAAAGACAAGTTTGAATCCATGTGGCAAGGCCCTTACATCGTGTAGACCTGCGTCGGCAAGGGAGCATACATTTTAACTGACTCAGAAGGTCACCCTTTGCGCAACCCTCGTAATGGGTTGTATCTTAAACACTTTTATCCCTACATGAACTCGCGGCCCCATCGGTTCACATTGTACAGTTTGCTCTCTTTTTTGTTTTTCACCTTTTTTACCACGCTCTTACATTCATCATTTCTTCATGATCACAGATGGACCCTCTTCCACCTCATTACATTGGCTTCGCTGATGGAGAAAGCTGTTGGTCTCCAAACCTGGCTTCTGCAGCATGGGTCTTATATTCCCCTTCACAATAATTGATTCACCTTGACGGAATATGTATAGGTGCTGCTACCAATAACCAGGCGGAGTATGATGCTGTCACCGGTCTCCTGACTGCTGCCCTCCAGATGGGCATATGTCACCTTCATGTGTTCCTTGACTCCCATCTACTTGTCTCCCAGCTCAACAACTGCTACCAAGTGCGTGATCCTTGCCTCTTTAGAAAATTCCTGCGCACAAAACAACTCAGCCGACAATTTGAATCCATAACATTCACCCATGTCCCAAGAGCTCAGAATAGTGTTGCATATAAAATGGCTAACAACATTCTAGATTGGCACATCAATCACACCATGTAAAACCTCCATCATGCATCATCATCCCATAACATCTCATCAAAAATATATAAAATCCCAAAAAGATTGCAAGGGGCATCCACGTGCCTATCACCACATAAAACATTTGCATCCATGTGCAATAATAAAAAAATAATAGAAACATATTCATATACAGGGACATCCACATGCCTAATCCTACATACATCATGTTACATCACGTAAAATACAAGGGGCATCCATGTTCCCATCACCCTACACTACTTGCATCCACGTGCAATACAAACATATAACAAACCACAAGTGCATCCATGTGCGTACACTAAAACATCATCACAAAAAGGTGCATCCATGTGCATATATATATCAAAAAATACATGTTCATCTGCTATACATGTCCTGAGTACCCCTCGGACCCACTACCCCCCCTGAACCCAATGACAATGCAGGTATGAGTTTGACGGAATACCTGTATCTCTCATATCTGAAATCGGTCGGTCGGATCGTCCAGAAACACCAACTCAACTCTGGTCAACTCTGATCACAAGTCAAAGTCAACAAGTACAAATGACACTTGTCATGTTGGACCCACTCACTATTTATAGTCCGTTGACTTTTTCTTGTTTTGGTCATTCTGAACCCATACGGAGTCCATTTTTCGAACCGTTTCCACCACTGGAATCAGCACGATGAGACCGTCATGATGGTCGACTCGTTATCCTATTTTTTCCACATCATTTTTTGCACATTTTTTAGACACCACTAATCACCTCAGTTTGCGTGCCACTTCGGCTGCTCTCTATTCTTAGTATATTTTATATCATCGGATTCACTTTTCCGAGCCCATGATGATGCTTGAGATCATTTCTCACTCTCACCTCTAGATTTTTCAAGTAGTTTTTCCAAAACGCCCCCTGTTGCCTCGGTTTGCATGCCACATCGGTCGTTCTCCGTTTTTGACACTTTTTATATCGTCGGATTCATTTTTCCGATCTCGTGATGATGCTTGAGATCATTTCTCACTCTCACTTTGTCCAGTTTCAACATTATGTCCCGACACCTTGCTGCCTCGGTTTGCGCACCACATTGGCCGCCATCAGATTGTTCCACATTTTTACATGAGCCATTCACTCCTGTCATACTGCAATTATTGCATTATTTTGTCACCATTCATTATCCCGCAAGGAGGCCCATCAGTGTTCCCCCCCACCCTTGTTCTTGGTCATCATCAATGTTCCTTGCTTGAGCACTTCTTCCTTTCCTGGCCATTCCTTTTGTTCGGTATAAGTTTATCCCTTTTTCGGGCCGGACAAGTCCTTTACGAAAAAGGCACTTAGGGAGTTTCTGTTAATCTCTTTTCTGACTCCTAAAACAATGAAAAGATCACCGAGCAATCTTGCTTCCTTTCATGCTCATTAAAGTACCTGAAAGGGCGTTTATCTGGTATAAGTTTAACCCTTTTCCAGACCTGGTAGACTAATTATGAAAAAGGAATACTCTAGTCACACCGGCTAGAAGAGTTCTTCATTGCATCCTTTTATGCTCCTTCGGGCCTTGGAGACTAATACACGAAAAAGAAACCCCTTGGAGTCTTCTTCTCGCTTTCAGACTCTCTAAAATTGAAAGCAACCACAAGAATGAACTGTCTTGGGCTCGTACAAATCCACACAACAATACCATTCCATTATTTCAAAGTCTTCTTATCGCTTTCAGACTCCTTAAAATTGAAAGCAATCACGAGCATGAACTGTCCCGGGCTCATATAAATCCACACAACAATACCATTTTACACACACTTCTTCTAGTTCCTTAACCCATGAAGAAGTACCCCCCATGCCCCTTGGCACTATGATCAATCATCCCGGAAGCACCCCCATCAGGTCGCCTTTGTTCAGAGTATTCTACAGTCTCCTGCCATTTTACACCAGCTTGAGTCACACTCATCCTAGTCACTATCCTCGATCCCTTACAACTATGATCCCTTTCCCACCAGTCAGTTTCATATGCTACCCGATCATCCCCGCCATCATACTCTGAACAAAGGAAGTTTGAGTCCAACCACTCTACTTTCCCAGTTATCCCCCACCGTATGTCATTCCTACCATCAGTACTCTCACCATTCGGTTCTCCACCTCGCACTCCTATCAAGGAAACATCATTTCCTTTCTAGTTGCAGGTCTCCCTTCGTCGACGATAGCCCCTCTATTCCAGAGGATAGACCTAGAGGTCCCTGCGCCTTGGACCCATCACCATCTGTGGTGAGTGCCTACAGACCACTTTGAGAGGATTCATCATTGCCTCTCCGAGTGGTTGCTTCTCACATGCTCGACTTCAACCCCTTGATTGTATCGTCGAGAATCGCGCAAGGTTTATATCCCTTCAGTAATTGGTCAAAGACCCTGGATTTCCCCCCGACTCTAGCACATTGGTGAGTCACTTCAGAACACCCAGTTATATGTTCCCGTGGATGTCCAGGTCGCGTTGGCGATTGTATTCGGAAGCCATCTAGTTATATGATTCCTTGAGTACCCAGTTTCAGTTCCAGTTCAGTGTACCATTGCTTGTATGACTCCTTGTCACTATGATCTAGCAGCTCATCGGTTCCTCTGGTACCACACTCAGTAGCACTGTTGTATTTCCAGTGTATCAGTTCCTCAGCTCAGACATGGTCATCCCAGCAATATGTCCTAGATTTGTGTCCCCTCTAAACCCTTATGATGTACACAGTGGTTCTCTATGTATCCTACAGGTCCCCCTTTTCGGGCCTCACAGTTATTTTTTATGTATCTTAATACGAGCATGGGTATGCCTACCTCGTCCATATACTGAGATTCTTCCTCATTCATTATTTGAGGCCATGTATATTTCAGGTCCCCATATTTTGGACCCCATTATTATTATTGCTCTATATCTTGATACGAGCATGGGAATGCCCGCCTCGTCCATATGTTCAGATTATTCCTCATACATTATTGAGGTCATGTACTTTCAGTTTTTGCAGTTTGTTCGGGACCATTGTTCCGGACTCTAGTTCGTTTCTTCTCTTCTCCAAACCCCAGGAAAACCATCAAAAGACTTATGATGTCTATCGGCCATACGATGAGCTCCTGCCCTCACACATCAGAGGGCAATCAGTTAACACCCAAAAAGTGCTCACTACCTCGTCTACCCCATTACATGACTCATTTGTCCATATTTCCTACCATATTTTCCTTCAAAACCCTCAAATCCCATTAAAAAGCCACCAAAAGGCCCAAAACGCCTCCAAAAGGCCAAAAAAGCCTCCAAAAGGCCACAAAACCATTAAAAAAGCCTCCAAAAGGCCAAAAACCCCCTTTTCCCCCCTAAAATAATCCAAAATTCCTCCAAAATAGCAAAAACCCTCTAAAAAGGGAATAAAAAATTAAAAAAAGAGGAAAAAGAGGAAAAAAGGAGGAAAAAACCCTATACAACTGACCTAAACCATATGGTTTCCAAAACCATGGGCCAGCACTCCACTACTAAAAACCTATAAATAGGTGATGGAGACCCCTCATTTCATATCCACAATCAAATATACCCTTACTCTGCCAAAATCGCTCTTGAAACCCTAGCTCACCCTTGAGCTACTTTCACCTTTGAGTGCCCCTTTGGCCCATTTCCAACCCTTTGGAGAAAGAGAAGGAGCAAAGCTAGAGTTTGGAGCAACCCTCTTGGACCATTGCAAGAACTTCACCAACCTCTACACTTGAGGTAAAATTTTAATACAAAAAACCATTCATCATCTCTTGTCTTTTATCTTTCATGCACATGTTTAGAATAATTTTCATTTTTAATGTTTAGCACTTTAATTTACTATTTATTGAACTGCTACTAAAGAGTCCACTCTCCTTAGTAGGTGCTCATTTGCACAAGCTAGGGTGAAAACCCTAGCTACAATCTCCTGGATCCATCTGACCATTATATTTCTCAAATGGTAGTGTGACCTTATCAACAAATCTAATCTGTAGTTTTATTCTGCACTGGTCCCAAGTTGTCATTGTCTTTTTATGTGTAGCCCACCATCTGGTAGGTGTTTATCAGAATTCCATGTCTAATGCTGAGATGCGATGTTCATATGCAACTGTTGCAGTGTATTCTTCGATAAATGAATAAACGTTAGCTGTACCATCATAAGTGGGGATTGGACTTACCTTCTTTCCAATCCAGCGGAGTAACTTTGTAATTGTCGTGCATCTCCTGGCAGATACTTCATGCATTCTGTGTTGCCAATTTTCTAATCCGGCCTCAGAGTCTGAGATGCAAGAACTATCGTAGCGCCAGCTAAGCATTCCATTCGCAGTAGGATGAATATAATCCGCAGCATTTGTTGTCATTTTATAGATATGGTAAAGGTCTTGAGCTCTCTACTCTTCTTGAAAAGGTTCAACATATTGCTCCCCCTGCGAAGGATCCAATGGTGCGATGACCCTTATGTCATTGCCTTCAAATATCATTTTCATTATCTTCAGATTGATGATGGTGGAGTTCGTCATTTCCCAATCGATGCCCAGCAGTGCTGGATAAGGATTGCTATCATCCACAATTTCAATTACTTCAAACTCTACATAACTTCGCATTCCATCAATGTCGACAATAGTGTTGGTTAGCCTTCCCAGAGGTATAACTATGCCTTGATTAGCCATTCTTAACTATATAGGTGACCACTGTAACTTTGGTTTTCCCATCACCTGCCATGTTTGCTTGGTCAAGACATTCACTTCAGATCCGAGATCGAGAATGATCTCGTCCATCTCGTAGTCTCCTATCTATGTAGTGAACCGCATTTCCCTACAGGTTCTTTTGGGACTCCTAATGTTATGTACTGTGCCATGTGCTATTCCTTTCTTACTGCATGATTCGTACTGATTTATCAGTTTTTCAAATTCCATAAGAGTGTCTTTGTTTTTTAATAACTTGATGTAGCTGTGTAGAAACTGCACAACAAAAATAGATGTATCTGGTGCAGCGTGTGTCTGATCATATGCCAGTGGCATATCTTCTATTTGCGGTACTTCACTTCACAACGGGATCCTTGGTGAAGTCGGTGGTGGTTGTTTAAACATGTCCCACGCTTCTTTAAATATTTTTTTTTTTTTTTTTCTGTAAGTTCAATGGAGGTGCTTTCCCAAGAGATTTTCTAATCCCTACTATTTCTCCAAGGTTCTTATTCGGATTAGTTGTTCCAGAAGTCGAGGATTCTGTGTTGTTCTCTTTTCCTGTATCAGGGCCACTTCGTGTAATAGCATTGACACTCTGACCTGTAGGTCTACTCTCTGATGCAATGAAATGGATGTTAGTGTTCGGTGTTTCTATTCTTCTCCGCTTCTGCATTTCTACCTCAAGCACGGGGCCGTCTTCAATCACATGATCAAATGATTTATAGTAGTTGCATGTGGTGCATGGATAAGTACATTCTCTTTATACATGACCTGGCTGGCCATAGTTATAGCATATTACCTGGCCTCCTCCTCTTCCTTGATTTTGGCAAGTATTTCTTCCTCTCCCGCAATATCCACCACCGCGGCCTCTGTATCCGCCTTGATCATAGTGGGTGTTCTCTTACTTTAGCTGATTTTCCTCTTGGACGTGGTACATTCCAGCACCTCGCATTGCTTCCATATCTCTCTTTCTTTCATTCATCAATTCATAAGCACGATAGTTGGACTCATTATGTCCAACTGACTTACAGAAATTACAGTATCAGTTTTTAGGTGTCTTTACATATTTTTGTATCAGGTAGTAGTCCTCAGGCATGTGTCCTCTGCTTCAACAAATTCCACACCACGGTGCCTGGTTCTGATTCATATTTATTGGGTTTGGTGAGCCACTGTTAATATATTCTTGAATAAGGGGCAATGTTCTCTAATGTGGCCCTCTCCTTTGCATCCTGTGCACCAAATATCATGTCTTTGTTCATGTCTTTGCTCCTTTCCATTCTTCATGCCTTGCAATTCTAATGTCAAGGTAGCCAATTGGTTTTGGATCTGTATCATCCCAGAACTACTTTCTCCAATTGGTGAAGCTTCCAACTTCATCGCAATCTCCAAGGCCTCAGCTTGAGATACAACCTTCTGTTGCATCAATGGTTGTCTGATATGGGGAAACACCATAGCAATGAACCATTCTTGATGCCGTTGTGAAGCTATAACAAAGCTCACTTGGTCCAACAATGTTTTGAATTTTTTGTCGAATTCCCAGACCGTTTCAGTAGGTTTTTGCTTGATTTCTTTCAACTCTGTTATGCACTATGATTCTGATTTCAGTTTTTTAAATTCTGATGCAATCATGGTCTTGATGTCTGCTAAGGTTCTTGGTTGTGCTTGAGAATACTTCATAAACCAATGCAATTCTCTATCTCTAAAAGTAGTGATGAGCTGCACTCTTTTTATAGCAACATCCATAACTTGCTTAACACTCCAAAAAGGCTTCACATAGAAACCAGTGTTGATCAAGGTCTTCCTGACCCATTCCTTTGAATATCAAAAGTTTTATATCGTTATCTGTCATTCTCCTTCCGGATTGTGTAGTGTTCTAGAACTGATTCCCTATGACAAAAGTAGACATAGGCTGCTGGATTGTGCTAGGGATAGTATTCTGTGGAATAGTCCGAGTCGTAGTGCTGAGAGCACTTGCTCCTGCGATGTTACTAGTATTACTGATCTGTGGGATGGGCTGCACGATACTCGCAGCAGGTGGGTTCTGGACTGATTGATTCTGAGGTGTAATACGCTGAATTGTGGCTGATAACTGAGTGTTCGTATTATTGAGGTCGCATGGAATTTCGGTGTCTATACGGTTTCTAGATGGTCTGGGTTTCTTCTCGTTAGTAAGCTTGTATCTCTTTCCACTTCTCAAAGTATGGTTTTCTTCGTCAGAATCAATGTATGTATTCTCTACCATGACATATTTAGAACTATTGTTGCATTCTTAAAACACCTTTCTCAATTAAAAGCATTTTAATGTATAGACTGAGGTTTTTCAGGAACTTACCTCTGAAACCTTCGAAAAACTATGCTTCAGCTTGGCTATAGGACTTCAGCGTATCTGCAGCAAACTCGGTCACAAATCCTTCTAGTATGCTATCAACCCAGAAGTCAACTACTCGTGACAGTGGGATGTCTATAGCTTTGAGTTGTTCGGTAAGGTCTGAACTCCACTCTGTAGGTAATCTGCCTTGGGAACAATTCTTTCTTTCTGCTAGGCGCAATATCCACTCGTGTAGCGCGTTTGGAAACGAAGCCCAAAAAATTTCATGGATGTCCCTCCACAAGTATATGTTCAACCATTGTACATCAGACAGACGCGAATGTCAGTTTTCTTTCTATGCGAAGTCTCTTTCGATCTTGTCGCACCAAGCCCAGATCTCTTTCTTTTCTGGATGCCAACTGTCGGACATTACTTTTTTGAATACACTATCGCATCACTGGTCTTAGCGCGGCAACAGAACCATTTGTTGGTCGCAGCATTGTTCTACAGGTTTTCCAATGTAGACCCAGGTACTTCGCGATACAAGATATCAACAAAACCTCTATTCACCGGCCCTTTCGAAAATAAACTGCAAGCAGCCTGAGGTCTCACCCAAGGTGAAGTTGAGGGAGTAGTTGCAGAAGTAGTTTTCCACAACCTTGTGATGCGAGTGTTCAACTTGTGAATGCCCAGCATGGTGACATACTGCGTACTGCGGTCAGTGGCTGCGCGAGGTCTTCTAGTCTGTGTTGAATGCCACAGCGAGCAAGGATGCTTGTGCATCCAGTGTATTCAACAACTGGGCACAGGTATTACTTACACCCTACGACAATAAGTTATCAACAGCTTATCATGTAGTACTGCTTATGGATCGGCGCGTCAACTAGACCGCGTGGTTTGTTTATGAGAACAAATCACTTCTATTCAACTTTATTGGATGATCCTTAATTATTCATCGTTACCTAGAGTGACAAACATCATAACTTGTACAAATGAGTGAGATGTGTGGTGTTGTATGCTTGATGTCACGATTCAACCTTAACACTTAACTGTGTGGTTATTTCATAGATCCATTCATTCAAGAACTTATAGGTGTTTGACTGTTAACATTCATCCATACCTGAACTACTAAGATATTATTCCATCCCTCCCATGGTGAATATAGATAAAAGTAAGCACATATCAGATAACAGTAATTTTATGCATGCACTATAAGTAACTTAGGTAAAAATAATGGCAATCATACACAACAATCACATAACATAAGGTTTAACGTGGTTCACTGCCCTGGATGGGAAGCTATGTCCACAAGAACTGTTGTTTATTATCTTAGGAAAGGGTACAACAATTCTTTATCTACGCACTCAGCTGCAGAGACTCTTCTCTCTCTCTCTCTCTCTCTCTCTCTCTCAAAATTAGGTCTCTGTGCACTCAACTGCAGAGCCTTTACAATGCTTCAATCTGACAGATCTCACAATATTCAATAATAATCAACAAAAATGAATATTTAACCCTTTCCTTTACAAAATTTCCTTATTTATAGATCATGACCTGTAGGTCATGTCTTTACATTACAAAGGAAAAACCCTTAGGTTTACAAAACTATCGTGGTTTTCCTAGAACTTGACTAGTCATATCTGGCAGCGGATCTTCTGTCACGCACGCGCCAATTGGTTGCTTCCACCGATTTGTTCCTTCTTTCACGCCCTTAGATGACTAGTTCGAGTAGTAGTAGTCTTCTGTTTGTTGAGATTAGTCACCTACCTCCGATCTGTACCTACCCACTGCTTCGTAGTTATCGACGATCTTTTCCAAAAATAGGTCTTCTGTGACCTAACCAAAATAATTGCCTTTATCCGTCGATGCTCTGCTTAGTTGGATCTCTGTCGACATGGAACATTGTGGCGCTGTAATCCTCGTGGCACTGACCTCGCAGCCCTTCCGATACTTTGATGTGCGCAACGTCGCAAAATATCAAAACTGTGTTGCGCTTCTCCTCGCAGCTTCCAAAACTGGATGTGTTCAACATTTGACCTCCTTGGGCTAGGCCCAACAATTGTTTTCATACAGTCTAAAGTTTTATAACTTTACAAGTTATATAATGAATCCAAGGTTCGAAACCCAAAATAGTTCTACAACTAAAAATCAAATAGCATTTAGTTTCTGATAGGGTTCACAGTCCAGCCTTATGGCTTGGGTTTATGCATAAACCCCAAAGTTATAAATAACCATTTAAAACACAGCAACGAATCCTGTACCAAACAACTTCTCAAAATTAGTAACAATGCCGAGAGTTTTCTTCTCAACTCAAAACATTAATACTTCATTATTTTCAATACACAAAACCGATGGTATTATCCTTTGAAAATGCAATAGCTAAAAAGGAAACAACGTGAGGTCATGGGTTCAAAACACCAACTGCATTTCATAAACAACATCGAGTTTTTATAACCCTAAAAAGTTTACCATTACATTTCATCAAAATTCCGAGGGTTAAACCATGCGAAACAAACTGTATACATTTATCATTTAAAGTATTTACACAGTAAATGTTGAATAGCCAATGCTGGGTAGGTCGAGGAAATCAATCAACCCTACATCAAAAACTTTCCTTACATCCAAAATATTACAACAATGGCAAAATCCAAAACTAAAAGCAAAACCGAATGTTTGGCTAGACGAGACGAAGACTAGCATTTTTCCAAGCTGCACAATACAGGGAGACACCGAGGCTTACCAGGATTTTATTCTCTTATCCCCGATACTTAGAAACATAAAAAGCCAATGCCGAGGTAGTGCCTACCATCACAACGTTTAACGTGGTTAAAACATGGAACGAAGCTCCAAACCTAAATACATACAGCTATAAAAATATCAACCATCACAGGATTGCAAGAAAGGATCTACAACTTACCTTCTAGAGAAAATATCATAATGAGAACTGAACATTCCTGTAACCGTCGAGAACACTGGAGTCACACAAAGCACCTTTAAACGCAGCAAGTCTTAGCTCAAGAAGTGGCTCGGCTCTTAGAGCTTACTGATGACAGTTTACAAAGGTACAGTTCACAGTATCAAACCCGAGAGATGTGCCTCCAAACTCTGTTACAAACCCTAAGAACCCGAAGGCCTGTCGGCCTCTCCAAACCCCACTCACTGCAAAAATAAATCCTCCAGTTTATGCCTTCAACAAGTAATTCCAAATGCAGTTAGGGTTAACACTACTACCAAGAACCATTATGTTCAAGTATGGGATAAGGATGGATTATTTTAAGGTTAAGGAAATATCTTAGTTTCCTCCCCCATGTATGATCTGCCAGCTTCAAAACTTGCAAGGAAAAACAATTTTCTTACAAACGGCTCATCACCAATGATGTTGAGATTGTAAAAGGGTTCATGTTCCTTATGAAAAAATAAGTACAACTTATATCGGACAACAAAGTGTATAAATATTTTGATGCTTTGAAAAATAAAAACCTTGTTTCTTCCCCATTGTTGATCCCTCCCAACTACAGTGGTGACTCTTATTGTATATCAAAACATCTGAATCAACCATTGTTATGGTTTTGATTTAGGAAGATGAGCCACAATAGGAGCATGTGATTTATTACCTAGCAATGGATTACCAGACCAAAATTATGATATTCCCATGTAAAATAATTAGCATTGGTAGTAGTGCATGTTTCTAAGAGGCTTAGACATTACATTATTCTTTGATGGGACATAGTTTTCACATACTCCAACCCAATGTAGCATATCTTGACCTAATGAATAATCAGGGGCAAGTATTCAAAGTGGATTGTCATCTTGCCATATTTTGACTTGGAACTTGCAGCTTCTAAACCAGTGAAGTCCTTGGCTTTTGCTAAGCTGATGTTTGAGTTACCTAGAGACATTGAGGAACGAGGATCATGTGGTAAATGAATCCTTGCTAGATGAACATTTTTTCCTTATTGCCTCTTCTAATGCCTAGTATAGATATGTCCTTTTATATCTTCAAAATCATTGATTTTCTTCTCACTTGCATCATGATGAATGCCGATGTATTCACCATCAAGCCAAATAATACCTCGTCATCGATGATACTCTCTATCCTCGAGGGATAGACTTGATTTTGCATCAATTTTTAGTTCATGAAGAAGTTGAGAAATTTTTAAATGATTGAAATACTGAAGCATGTGGTGGCAACCTTTATGGGATGTCAATAACCCATAAAATTTTGCACGCATAATACTTTAGACATTGATCTTTGAAGATTGAATTCATGCTATCAAGAAGTGTCACCCTTGCCAAGTATTTACCATAAATATGTGTTCCCATATTTCTCCTTTACACCTTGTCATTGTTGTTGGTCCCTTTGCTAAGTGGGGGGTTAGATTTTATGACGTGTCAGCTTACCTCAACAAATTGTCACAAGTACATTATTGTGGTTGTTTACTACTTGACCAAGTGGGTAGAAGCTATGATGACTCCACAAATGATGATACTACAATGGATATTCACATATTCAGTCATGTTATTACCAGGTTTGGTGTGCTTAGAGATATTGTTACAGATCATGGTTCTTATTTTAAAAATAAATTGATAACAGAACTTTAACAAGTGAGCCAAGGAAGGAGGCCTGTAGATTTCTAGAGCATCAATTTGAGTGTATTACTTATGTGCATGTCCCTTAAAGATATAATACCAGCATATATCCACCAACTTACCCTCGGAAGCATGAAGTTGCTTCCAGTTGGTGATCATAGGTGTAGACATCGGCCTACAATCCTCCATCCAAAATCTCTTCAGAATATCAACTGCATACTTCCCCTGTCCCAGGAAAATATGTCCAGGCTCCTACCAAACCTCCATCCCTAGATAGTAATGCATCAACCCAACATCAGTCATCTCATATTCAGTAGCAAGGTCTCTCTTGCACTGTGCAATGAGACGCTCCTCTCCAGTGATAAACAAGTCATCAACATATAACAAAAGAATGAGAGGATCTCTACCAACCACAATGTGGTAAAGGTTGGGATCAACCTCACTCTTCTGAAAACCCATCGAAGTCAAGTATGCATCGATCCTGGAGTACCAAGCTCTAGTAGCTTGCTTCAATCCATACAAGGATTTCCTCATCCTGCACACATGAGAATCTCTCCCATGAATCTCGAATCCCTGTGGCTGCTCTAAGTACACCTCCTACTGCAGAAGACCATTGAGAAATGCGGTCTTCACATCCATCTGGTGGATCTTCCAACCCATCTCTGCTGCTATAGAAATCACTGCTTTGATGGAAGAATACCGAGCAATTGGAGCAAAGGTCTCATCATAATCAACTCCCTCAACCTGTGAAAACCCCCGAGCCATAAACCGAGCTTTGTACTTCTCCACACTTCCATCCATAACATGCTTCACCTTGTAGATCCACTTGGAAGTCACAATAGACTTCCCCTCTGGTATCGGCACTATCTCCCAAGCATCATTATTCATGATGGAATGGTACTCTTCCATCATGGCATCTCTCCAAACCTGATGCTGAGAAGCCTCCTCAAATGTGGAAGGCTCTGAATCATGAAGACTCACAACAAGAGCCATACCCAGTCTATCCGGAATCACTACTATCCTGATCTCCTCCTGGGGTCTACCAAATGCCTCTGCTTCCTGCAAGGTGTCTTGAAGCCATTTAGGCTTACTCTTCCTTGAAGGCTCCTCCCATACTGGTCTATCCTCATCTGAAAAACTCCCAGAAGTAGAAGGTCCAACACCCCGAGGACCAGTGACTGATGAACCAATCCCTAAAGAACCTGTAACCTGAGAACCAGAACTGAACCTATCCCTGAAGTACCTATCACCTAAAGCACTGAACTTGTAGAAACTGTACCTATAATCTGTGATCCAGTCACTCCGGAAACCTGTGGACCTGAAATCTGTATCGAAGAAGCTTGAGTCACCTGAGGTGTGGAAACTGGTAGCTCCCCTTGCTCTATCTCTTTGGACTTCCTAAAGGCTCTCTCCTCATCAAATTTCATCTCCCTCCTAACAACAACTCTCTTCTAGCCAGGAAGGTAAAGCTGATAGGCCTTCGAAGTCTCATCATATCCCACAAAGATTCCTCTCTCTGCAGTGGGATAAAACTTCGTCCTCTTCTCACAAGGGACGTGAGAGTAAATCAAAGAACCAAATATATGAAAGTGACTCACCTCAGGCTTCTTGCCTGTGTACATATCCTCAGGATTCTTCCTCCCCAAAGCATGGTGAGGACTCCTGGTCTGCATATAAACTACAGTGTTGCATGCCTCTACCCATAGAAAGAATGGTAAACCCTAATCATGGAGCATTGCTCTTGCTACTCCCACAATCAACCTGTTCTTCCTCTCTGCTACTCCATTCTGTTCAGGAGTGTAGGGAACTGTCAGCTGTCTTTGTACACCCTCCTGTGTGCAAAAACCATCGAACTCCTTGGAGGTATACTCAACCCCATTGTCCAATCTCAGCATCCAAATCTTCCTCCCTGTCTGCTTCTCCACAAGGGCTTTGAACCCTTGGAAGACACTCAATACTAAGGGTGACTTCTTGCTCCTCAAGAAGTATATCCAGGTCTTCTTGGAGTAGTCATCAATGAAGGTGATATAGTACTCAAATCCAGTCAAAGAGACTAATGACATAGGACCAAAAATATCAGAATGGATCAAGTCAAGTACTCTTGCTGCTCTAGTGCCATTGCTTGGAAAAGAAATATTGGTGTACTTTCCCAAAGCACATCCCCTGCAAACATCACTCTGCTCAGTACTGAAATCGAGTAAACTTGTAACCATGCTCCTCAACAATCTTAGAGTTGGGTGATGTAAGTGGGACATCCTTTGATTCCATAGTTCACTGCTACTGCTGTGTGCTAGAGCGTGCTATGGCTGAAACAAGAACTTGTACAACTTTCCACATCTAACCCCAATTTCCATGGAAGTAGATACTCTTGTAGTCCTAGGGAATACCTGCACTCTCCCATCCGAGAAACATACCCCAAGACCCCTGTCCTCCATGGTCGAAACTGATACAAGGTTCTTCTTCATCCCAGGGACAAATAACACATCCCTCGGAATCATGGGACTCATAGACTCCCTCTGAAATGTAATGGTACCCCGACCAACTGCTCTAACAATGGTGTCATCACCTAGTACAACCTCCGCATCTGTACTTGTCTATGAAATCTCGGAGAACATCCCTTGAGCACCTATCATGTGGCTCAAAGATTCGTTGTCAATATACCAAGTACCAGCGGTGGATGCACTTGTCTGATGGCCTGCCAACAAGGAATACTCCATCTCCATATCCACATCAGTGCTGGTAACTAAAGAGGCTCTCTCTCTCAATCTGTCCAGCACATCGAGAAAAATCTCTCTGAAATATGTCTCCAAAGTCATCAACCTCTGCTGAAGCTGCAGCCTGTTGTCCCTTCCTCTTCCTGTTTGGACACTGTGAAGCATAGTGCCCAAATGTCTGACAACCATAGCACTTGATTTTACTCAAGTCCTTCTTCTGCCCACCCTGTTGCTACTGCTGTTGCTACTTGGCCCCACCCTTCTTCTTCTTCTTCCCCTTTGCTGTCAAAGCCACGTTCTCCTCATCTTCCCTACCCTGTGATGAACTGCCCTGTACGAGACCTCTCCTGGTCTCCTCCTACACAAAGTCATCCCATAGTCTCTCCCATGAAGGTAGGTTCTCTCTGCCCACTATATATTGCACAAATGCACCCCAGGGCTTGGAAGCCCCATTCACTATTGTACGCACAAGCTTAGTAGCAGTGACCACCTCCCCAACTGTTTCTAGCTCATCTCTAACTTCAGATATCCTGGTAAGGTAAGCTGTCACTCCCTCTCCGCCATTCATCTTTATACTCTTCAGTTTCTCCTTGAGAACCATATTCCGGTTCTCATTGGTACTCTCATACAAACTAGTCAAAGCACTCCACATCAAATGTGCCCTAGCTTTGACTGAAATGTGAGGGATGCTATGATATTTAACTGCATCAAGGATTATTTTTCTAGCTTTACAGTCCTTCTTGTTGAAGGCTGATAATGCTGCTGCATCTGTAGCAGCAGGAATCTGAATGGGGTTTGCTGTAGTGTTTCTAACTACCTCCTCCCACATCTCATTTTCTTCTAAAACTAGCAAAATCCTAGCCTTCCATGGCACAAAGTTACCTGTCCCATCCAGCCTATCCTCCAACCTAAGTCATGTAACCATCTCTACTGTCAACCCAACAAGGTGTTGTTCACTAACAGAAGAAAATACCCAAATCTGGAAATTTCTGTGTGTCTGCAAATTTTACTGTTTTCTGCCCCCAAGTTCTGATACCATGTAAATTTTCTGTGTTTTGCAGCTTGTTGGTTTATGTCAACATTTCAATGTTTTTCATCCCCAACCAGTTTTGCATTGGCTGGAAATTACATATGAAAAATCTCAAACAATTAAACACGGTGTAATAACACTTTAATAGGAAGAAAAAATAATTGAACATGCACACCATAAAAAAATCAGACTCAAAATTTTTGGCCAATAGCCCTGGAAAAACCCCCACGGGGAAAACTAGTCAGAGAGAGAGAGTTTATTATTTCTTCAGTAAATCTCAGTACATAAATTTTACAGCAGAAATGTACTTATCTCCACCATAAAATTTCACCCAGAAAAATATCTCGAAATAAGTGCCAAACTGTAGCCTCGATTTCTATGCTTGTGGGTTCCTCGAAAACTGTGCTAAAAGTACAGAATCCGTACTATACGGTCCTCCTTGAATTTGTGCAACCTGTCTCGATTTTTGTGCCCTAAATATACCTCGAAATGTGTGCAACAGTTCTCGGTTTCTACGCCCAATTTTCTACCTCGAAAATAGTGCAAAAGTTCTCAGGATTTGTGCCCAAAATGTCCTTGGGATGCGTGCAACCTGTCTCGAATGTAGTGCCCAAAATCTCCTCGAAACCCATGCCTAGTTTGTTGATGTGCAGTCCTTGGGATGCATGTTGTATTGAAGTAATGGTATTCTTCAGAAATCCATACGGTGCATTTAATGCATAGCTAGCTACCTCGAAATGCGTGCCAACTGAAACTTGATAAAATTCCTCCTCAAAATGC
This sequence comes from Larix kaempferi, assembly GCA_027924585.1. Classification (NCBI taxonomy): domain Eukaryota; kingdom Viridiplantae; phylum Streptophyta; class Pinopsida; order Pinales; family Pinaceae; genus Larix; species Larix kaempferi. Next base: position 29,644,663 of record BSBM01001102.1, on the reverse strand, counting down.
TTGCCAATGCTCGCTTGCTCTCTCTTGATCACTCTCATCTCAAGAATGAATGTGTTGCCTCCCTTTTCCTTTTTTGACAAAACCCTAGGGTTCTCCAAATCTAATGGATGAGATTATATTAGATCAACGGTTGAAATTAAATGCTCCTATTTATTTCTCATAAATATTAATTTCCGCTCACCCACTTAAATTTAATCAAAAAGTGACTTTATGGTTATAAAGTCTCATTAAATGCTTTTCACAAGTCATTTAATTCAAGGGTCACTTTTTCCCCCACTTAAGTCACTTAGGCAAAAAATCACCTAGGGGACACTTCCTAGGTACAAAAACTAACACCATGTGCAAGGACTCTCGATCTAAGCATGGTTAACATATAACATTGTTAAAGTTGTTGTTATTTTGATATAATGAACTAACAAAGCGATGGAATCTTCCTAGTACCGAACAAGTTTCTCTAACAACATCAGGCGAGGCTTCACATATTCATCCTCTTGAAGAATTTCAGGAACCCATTGTCATGAAGGGAATCAAGAGTGGCTTGGTCCGTTAAGGTGTCATTATCAACTTGTTCATGCTCTCTTTCCTCTCAGTCAATCATGATGTTTGTCTTAACAATGTCTATAAAACAAGTAAAAGTTAGTGACATTTCAAGATTTTTGCATTATTTACAATTTAGGTCACAGCTGCATTTTTTATTGTGGACATTTGCAAGTGGTTGTAAGTTTTTCCTTGTAAACCCATGAGGAAGGTTGTCTACTCATGACTATACAATGCCAAACCCATGAATGCACATGTGCACTTCAACCGGAGCCTCAAACGCACTAGAATGTTGATGTTATAGCTATGTGAGGCATCCTCACTAGCCCAGTCGACCTACAAATGTAAAACAAATAATAAATGTATTTTTATATTGAAAAATGACAAGTTGGCCCAGTAAGGGAATTTTGTGAAAAGTAATGTATAAATATAAGTTCTAATTCCCTCATTTCATTTTCGTTCTCACCAAGCAAGTTCGCTCAAAGGGGAAGTTCACATTTCTGGGGTCTAGAAGACATTGGAGCTGATTTCTTGGGCATCTACTCTTATTGTACTTTTTATTTTCATTGTACTAAATCTCCGAGTAAGAAAAGGTTGTTGGGTTTTTCCTAAGTTTGGGTTTTCTCGGGGTAAACTATTGTGTCTATTGTTTATGTTCATAGTTGTTCATTCAATGATCCTTTTATTGCTTATATGTTTATTATGTTGCTATAAGTCAAAACTCTAACATGGCTTCAGAGCTATGCTTAAAGTGACTATTGTCAGGAACTAGGGTTTGTAAATTCTCCAACTTCCAACCATCAAATTGGTTCGATCTTACCTTTATTGAGCTCCTCTTAGGAATCCAAATTTTTTTGTCCAAATAGAATTTCATTCTTACAATTTTCAATTTTGACCTAATTTTTGAAGTTGCTGTAGAATTAGGGTTTGCTAGTTTTCAGTGTTCTGACCAGAGATCTGGAAGAAACGAAGGTTCATTCAACTCACCTTAGGAGGGTGAATTCATCTGTGGAAGTGGCCTTTCAAGAATACAAAATTCAATTTTGACCTAGCTTCTGCTAGGGTTTCTGATCCAGACTGCAGATCTACTACCTAGTCAAAATGTCAAGCATCAAGGTTGAAGATAGGCTTGATGGAGCTTCAAATTACTACTCATGGAAGTCTAAAGTGCTTATTTCTCTAGAAGTAAATGACCTAATAAACTTTGCTACAAAAGGAGTGTCAGAACCAGTAGAAGATTCAGAGAAGACTCAATGGAAGAAGAATGATTCCAATGGAAGGATGATACTAATAGATTCAGTTAAGGATCATTTGAGTCCCCAAATTTCTCAAAAGAAGATAGCAAAGCAATGTTTGACTCATTGAAGAAATTGTTTGAGAATACAAACATTAATAGGGCTCTTGCCCTAAGGAAACAACTCTCAAGCATCAAGATGTCTAGATCAGACACCATAGCTTCATACCTCATGAAGATCACAGAGATAAAAGATAAATTGGCAACAATTGGTGACATTTTTGCAGACAGAGAGTTGGTCATGATAACCTTGAATGGTCTCTCTCAATCTTGGGAACCCTTCATCCGAAGCATATCGGGAAGGTCAGAAATACCAAATTTTGAAAGGCTATGGGAAGACTGTACACAAGAAGAATCCAGACTTGTGGTTAGAGGAAAAATACAAGAACCTCATAAAGAAGATCAAGCTCTCATTGCACATACCAAGAAGAAAGGAAAGATGAACTTTGGATGAAAATACAAAGTCAAAATATCAAGTCCTAATCCTGATCAAAGGAAGAAGAAGAAGGACATGTCGAAGGTTCAATGCTATAAGTGCAGAAAGTTCAGCCACTACAAGAATCAATGTACATCGGAAAAGAGGAAAGAAAATCTTCTGCAGCTGATGTAGATGAAGAAACTCCACCAAAGAGGTCAAGGAATGCATAATATGATCACCATCGAAAGGAGTTCTCCTTCTAGTACACCAATGATTGTATTATCTCTAGATAACGATATTTTCATTAGTGTTGTTTGAAGATCCGGGTTGCAGTTAGCTTCCAAATAAGAAGATAAAATAACTCCAAAGATCCATGCAAGGAGGTAGAGATCAAGAGGGAGCACACACAAAACAATAAAATATAAGTATATTCATTATTATTTGTCATTATTGTTTTTGTAGATCAATCTCAGTGTTCATAATAGTTGTATGCATATCTGTATTCTTAGAATCAGGAAGTGTGCTATGCATGTTATGATATAGCATATTATATGATTGAGATTGACTAGCAGTAGGATTATATTGTGCATATGTTGAGTAAGCAGCCTGTAGTGTTGTACAACATTCTATGAACCCTAGATGGAACTAGTATAGGATGAAACCTCTTTGCTGACATATTAAAGCAGTGCACGCTCCTAACAGTATGTTCTAGTAGAGATGGAAGGCATCCAGATAGTCACCAAGTATGTTTGGGATATGGATGGAGGTTGTGCTGAAGCATTGGCTAAGATACTTACATGATTGTGTGAACTATTGTCATTGAAATATGATTTAATTTCTTGTGATTATGCAATGTTGCTGACTATTTGACGAAATCTGACTTTTAAGGAAAGACCATATGACTATGGCCTACAAGAGAAGGATGATGGGACTTGTTCTGAAGAGAAAGTGATGGATGTATAGTCATCCATATTAATATCCTGTTGATACTTAGTATTTGAGAGGGAGCAGAATGCTCAAAATTGACTCTCAAGATTAGATGGCGGGATGGCTTTCAGAGGGAGTCAGCAGATCCAGTAGGTTTTGTAGATCTGATAGATCTAGTTGATCCATTAGAGCCCACAGATGTTCCTAGAGATTTTTTTATTGGTAGGAAGAGGCCTATTTGGGCTCAACAAACATTAGAGGATGCATAAAAACATGTTTCCTCCCCAAATACATTCAAGGAGAGCAAGAAACCTCGAAGATATTCAGGATACGTATAACTGATGTCCCACATTATTGATTTTGAACCTTCCAGTTATGAGAAGGCTACCAGCCAGCAAGTTTGGAAAGATGCTATGATGGAAGAATATCAATCCATTATCAAGAAGGACATATGGGACGTTGTGCTGAGACCTGAAGGGAAGTCAGTTGTGACTTCCAAGTGGATCTACAAGATTAAGCATGTAGCAGATGGGAGCATTGAGAAGCACAAAGCAATATTTGTGGCTAGATGATTCTCTTAGAAAGAGGGAGTCGATTATGACAAGACATTTGCTCCAGTTGCATGATACACGACCACCAGATCAATCATAGTTCTAACTTCTGCTATGGGATGGAAGCTACATCAGATGGATGTTAAAATTGTTTTCCTCAACAGAGTAATTGAGGAAGAAGTCTACATCGAACAACTAGAGGGTTTCGAGATTCATGGGAAGGAGTCCCATGTGTCACTTCTACATATGGCCTAAAATTTCCGCTAAATATTGCCACGAATAAGTTAAAATTGAAACTTTCGTGGATAAATAGATAAAAAATTTGAAAAAAAATGTTTTGGCCCCCAATAATCATCGCTATAGCGACAAGTGTTCGTTGCTATAACGACATATATGAGTTCGTTGCTATAGCAATGGTAAAATTTACACGTGTGACGTCAAACGGTTATCACAGTAATGGTTGTTGACTTTTTTTATTTTTGAAATTTGATCGTTGTGCATTTTCGCCGAAACCACGACGCTCATTGATCTATAAATGCATGTTCTTAAGACATATTTGCACAAATTATTTGCTATAGTTGCAATAATTTTTCTGTTGATTGTTCGTTCTGTGATTTCAAGAGTCCGGTACTGGTTTGACACATCGAATTTTTGATCTCTTTTGTTTTCCAAGTTAGTTTGACTACAATGCACTAGTCATTTTTGTGTTTGCGCCCTTTGTTTTCCAAGTAGGGCTTCAAAGCAATGGAGCAAATGTTTATATAGTTTGGGATTTTTGTGTCAAAATGTAACTTTTTAAATTGTCATTTGTGTTAAAATGTGAATTTTTTAAATTTCATTTCTGTTAAAATGTAATTTTTTAAATGGTCGTTTGTGTTAAAATATTTTTTTTTGCTCCTTCTATGTTTTTTATTGGTAGCCTTTGGTTCTATCTAGTTGAATGAAAAATAATAGCAAGGAGATCTCCAAGCTAGATAGATTTAAAATTAGTTATTTCAAGGAAATTATGGATTATGCATCTTTTGGATTCATAAATTGTTATGACTTCAAGAAAATCCTAGAATATCCCCACGACAGGTGTTCATGAGAGCAGATGGAGGGGCACGTGAGTGGCACGTGACCATGCCTCGAGATTCCACCTCACAACCACCAATATGTCCCAGGCTTAACGATTTCAGTGGCTCAGGTACCACAACAAATGATGGCGTTGCAAGGGTGATAGAGGATGAAGGTAGAATGGTAGAGACGGTGAATGTGCGAACTGGTTTTTCCATCTAGAGAAATAAATATAGGGAGGATGCAGTACAGTCACTTCAGTAAGAAACCCCACCCTTCAGTCTGTGAAATTATGGTAAGCCCGCAGTTAATTGGCAGTCCCTCTCTCAATTTGATGTCATTCGAAGTCTTGATAATTTTAGAACTTGTCTGTCTAGTTAATGATGTTGTGAGGGCCTCCATCCCTTCCCCCTTTGAGCATGCTTCGATCTCTCTCTGGTCGTATTCCTACCTCATCTCCTCGGTGCTCTCCTCCATTTGTGAACAGAGTTGGAGGGAGCCTCTGAAAGAAGTTGTTGCTCCTGAGACTGAGAACTCTTGGACTCTGATCGTTTGCATTTCCCTTGCGCGTTTGCATCCCCTCTGTGCATTTTCTTCCCCTCTGCGCATTTACATCCCTTCTATGATTACTTTTCCTGACATTTTCCCCAGCCGTAAGACCTCGTACCTTTACCTTTACCTTGACCTCAAGATCTCACCTTGGCACCTTTTTCCCACGCCCCCATCTCAGTGTACAAACCCTGATTTTGCGCAAATTTGGAATCCCTTCCCGTATTCTTGTGTTGATATGCCTCCACAACAGCGTAGATATAGGCACAGATAATCCAAGGAGGCAAGCTCCTCAGCCACGCCTCCTGCCACTTTCTCCAAGGTCATGCGAAATATTTTCCACACTACTCGTCTTTATAAAGAGAAAATTCCAACAACAATTAAAGAGGAGATAGAAGTAGTTGAAGAGGATGCAAGGGTGACTAGAATCTACACACCAGATGAGGAAGTTCGCAAGGAATTTGAACCATTGCTTCCTGATCCTGTCTACCCCCGTGGTCATGTGGCTCTATACATGAAAAGCCTGGACATGGCCTAGCATAAAAAATTCCTCATGGGAAATGCCCTGATTGAACGAGTAGAAGCTCATGAAGCCATCCTCCTCCAGCTGGATGAAATAACCATGAGCCTGCAGAAGATTGCCTCTCATCTTGGCATCAGATTGGACTCTGGCACTGAAGCTCCTTCAAGTCCGGGTATTAAGAAGGATTCTGATTAAACTCATTTGATCTCTTTGTTTTTCTGAAATTTTGTTAATGAAAAACAACAATAGACCTATATATAAAAACTCTATCTGTAAATGGTTCAGACTTATTTCTTTTATAGGTAGACTGACAATGAATTCTTTGTAAATAATTTGTATATGTTTTCCCTCTGTTGGGAGGGTCCAAATTCTTTCTTTTTTGGCATGTTTTCCCTATGTAGGGAGGGTTGTGAACTCGCTGTGAACTGCTATCTTTTTTTGGAAATAGAAGGATCTAATACTAGCTTACAAAAAAAAATCATAGAATATACCTCTTCCCATTTTAAAATTATTTACATTGACCTTGGGCCTATAAATTTGAATTTTTCCCATGCCCTACTTTAGAACATTGTATAAAAAATTACAATTGTTGATAAGTCACATAGATAACAAATCACAAGAAATATAGCACCCATCAACCATGGAATTAATATCATTTCCAATGTTAGTACTGAAATTGGAATGTTCTGATACATAACTTATGTATCGATCACATTTGATTTTCCATCCCTTTCCTACAATCGTTTAATAATTGATCTAGTCTGGTGTATAGCTAGAAAGAACTCACACATCAACCTAGCAAGTTGGAACATGATGTTAGTGATGGTGATGATAACGACCTCGACATCGATGACAATCATCATCATCACCATCAACACCATCCTGATCATCATCATGATAATCATTGTCATCATTATCACATCATCATCATCATAAGCATCTTCGTCATCGTCAATCGTCATCATCATCATCATCATCATCATCATCATAATCATCAGTGATGACGACGATGATGATGATGATGATGTTGATAATGAAATCATCGTCATTGTAATCAATAGGACCATCATCATAGATTTCAACACTATCTAATTAGATTTAACTAGCCCCCTCATAGATAACCAATGAGACCACAAAGGTGTATCCTTTCAAACTTTGATAGTCATTTCTACTAAAGTCAAAGTTTCTAAAAAAAATTACATAGTTTAGGGAATCATTGGGAGGCCATTAATATGTTATATCCTAGAGCGAGACATTAATGATGTAACACCTCCTTTCAAAAATACACTTACAACCCAACATATTAACCTGCTTGGACATTTAGATAGCAATTCATTACTTTATAAGGAAACCCAGGAAACCCCATATCTATTAACATACCAACACATGAATTGAAGTAATATGTAAACTCCTAATTTGCAACATCATTAACAAAATTCCTTAGCCCCTTTTTTAAGGCAATATCTAAATGCATGTTATGTAGAATCAATAACCATTATCCACCATACGTCGATTCTTATTGGAACAACATGTAGTAATCCAAGGGAATTACTTAGGTAATCCTCTAATCATGTCCTTTAATTTTATGTCTCCTTTAATATACATATACTCTGTTCAATTTAATTATATATTGATTGAGTTTTTTTGTTCTTATAGGCTATTAGAATGTCAAATAAATATACCTGGGAAGAAAATAATAAGAGGTATGTTGAGGTTAAGGCAGCATTGGAGGCAAAGGGTGATGGAAAGTGTTATTGCCCTTGCAATGATTGCAGAGGTTTGCAAACGAGAAGAATTTTAAGAACAACAATTGAAAAACATTGTAAGGAGAAGGGGCATGCTAAAGGGGGGTATGAATATCATCCCTTCATGAGACGTTATTCTTTACATAATGTACTTCTTGTAATAGTACTGATCATGTATTCACAAAATGTTTTATCATTTTAAATATATATTGTGTTGTATATTATACACTAATTTTATTGCATTAATTGTGAATATAAAGGAAATGCCCCCTAAATGTCGACCGCCAGAGAGCTATTTTCCACATAATAGTAGAAATACTACTTTACAAGGTGACGAACATGGAGATTAGGATATTGAAGATCGAGTTCTTAATGATCCTATGGACGAAGATGACGTTATTGATACAAATGGAGAAAATGAGATAAATAGATTGCTCCAAGACACATTTGCTCCATTGGATGAGGAAAACAACCATGATATTCATGATGTTCCTCTACTCGAGAAGTCCCAAGAACCTCTTTATGAAGGCTAACCAACCAATATTTTATCTGCTATATTTTTGTTGGTGAACTTGAAGGTTTTGAATGGTTTATCAAACACTTGTTTCACACAGCACCTAAGGTATTGAAAGTTGACTATTTTCCTCTATTTTTAGTGCTAATTAATTTGTAAATTAGGGATATGCAATATTTATGACGTATATTGTTTACATTTCATTTTTTTGTCAATGTTGCAGATTGTTGGGTGAATTTCTATTACCACCATCAAATAATTTACCACGCACATGTCGAGAGGTATTCTTGATTATGAAATAAATTGGAATGGAGTGTCAAGCTATTGATGTATGTCCTAATGATCATATTATATATTATGGACAGTATGCATCGGAAAACAAATTCCCACACTCTGAAATTAGTAGATATCTTAATGATCAAGTAACAAAAGAGGTGCCTCACAAAATTCTTCATTATATTCCCATAATTCCACGTTTCCAATGACTATTCAGGTGCCAAAGTATAGCACAGTTTATGGATTACCATGCAAAGAAAAGAAGTGAAGATGGTGTTCTTCGAATTCCTGCAGATGGTTTTGCATTGAAGAACATCGAAGAAAACTGGACAATTTTTAAAGATGAACCTCGTAAAGTTGGACTTTCATTGGAAGCTAATGGTTTCAATCCATTTGGTGAGCTTCGTTCTACTTACTCAGTGTGGTCTGTTTTCGTCATAAACAATAACCTACCTCCTTAGATGACAATAAAGGGCAAGCACACAATGTTGGAAATGATTATTCTAGGTATGTTTTTGAAAGTAATTATATTATTTCATTAATTTCTTTGTTTAATTGTTGCATGATAAGACATTTTATATATTGGGACACATAACTAAATAGCAATATTGTATGTCGAATGATCAATTAGGTAAGTACCAAGTTAAAGATATGAATGTATATATTTAGCCTCTTATTGATGAGTTATTGAAGTTATGGGCTGGAATCACTATGTATGACATCTCCAGACAAAAAGGGCAGAAACAATTTCAGTTCCATGTAATACTTGCATGGACAATTCATGATTCTCATGGGTTAACACATTTTTGTGGTATGTAAATTTATGTTGCACGTCGTTAAAATTATATGTTTTTAAGGTAGATAACATGCATTTTCTTTTTTAAATTAATAATATTTTGATGCTATAGCATTAATACATATATCTTGTAGGTCTTCAAACAAAGGGAAAATTTGCATGTCCAGTGTGTGGTCCTAGGATAAAATCTCGTCATTCAAGAAGTTTAGCAAAGGAGGTGTTTGATGAGTACAAGCAGTTCCTCCCTAAGAACCATAGGTATCGAACTACCGAGAAAAAAAAATTCAATGGTAAAGAAGAGAATGGAAAGAAACCAAGAAGAATGAAACCTCACCTATGGAAGTTGGAATATAACAGAAATTGTCGAGGTATGCAAATTGTATATGTAGCATATATAAACATGTAATATTATGATTTTTATATTTTTGCTGAATTTTCTCTACCATTGGTGTCATGAATTATTGTTAATGTGATTTC